>OY720680.1:38608319-38895040 GCA_963170755.1 Amphimallon solstitiale | reverse complement strand
ACAATATCGTCCAACATTACGTCATTTATCGACTTACACTAACAAGTACTGCTTAAGAAAAAACGTCCAACAAAGAACACATTACAAAAATTACTCCACCACAGTTACACCCATAACATATTAAAATGTAGTATAAAATTTCTTGATATATTATATAATATATCAAGAAATTTTTATACTACATTTTAATATGTTATGTATATATATATATATATATATATATATATATATATATAGATCTTTCATACAAAGTCAGGCCAACTATAGCAAGATGAATGCACAATCTTGAGCCAGGAAAACAAACCTGAGCCATATATATGGTTCAGGATCGTTTTCCCAATATAACTTCTCTAGGTCAAGTCGTAAAGTAAACATACCAATACAATTTGAAGTGACCTTCAATTTCGCGGTCACCCAGCAGGCTTGTCTTTGTTTAGTACTTGCCGGTTACGAAAAAAATGGACATTTATGATGGTTCAGCTTTGTAGGAATAACCGTTTGTTTAGTTCTAGGTTATGCCGCTTGAAGTCGTTGTGGTAATATACTGTATATAGTTGGGTATTCACAATTCTGAGCCAATTAAGCCTGGCAACAATGCTTGTTTTCTAACATAAAGGTCTATATGCATCGTGATTGTTATCTACTACCTGCTACCCTCACTTTTACACCATATGATTGCCGCCGTTTGCCATTGTGTGGTATAGTGTATATTTGGAACATACGAGTATTTAGAAATAGAGAAGTTTGTCGTGCGGTTAAAACACCGGGCATTTACGTTCTTTTTTTTAATTTATTCACATGCACGCGGTATTTGTTGCGCGGTGAAGAATGTTTTTATCGAAAATGTCATTATTAAATACCTACAAATCACTGAAATTTTTAATATAAAATCTTTTAAAACAGTTTTTAAAGGAAAGCTTTTTATTTTAATTAAACAATATTTTTAACTACAAAAGGAGATTAAAACATGAATCATGTTTTTATTGTGCAAAATGACATTATTTGACATTTAATGATTTGATAATACAATAATGTCTTTCTTAATATTGCCTGGACAATTTAGAAAAACTTTACATATCTCTACATGATTATCTTGAGATTTTGGACCTATTTTAATAAATTCGTTAATACATACATATGTAATTGTCTGTTCATTAGAAACATTTACTCTTCAGCAAATTTTAGACCCGATGTGCAATTGTGTGCAGAAAAATCGCCTACACTTCAAAATCAAGCAATCAACTTTTTAAGTATTTTGAACTTTGTAAATGTGAATCTTGAGATTATATTTGCAAATAGGTTATAAACTGTCAGTGAAATTGTCATTTTTTTAATTTGAAAGCCAGTAAACTTACTTACTAATTATTATTTATTGAAATCAATTTATAAAATCGTTATTAGGTAAATAAAAACAACCAACAATTTTAATAATATATTTTATAAAGAACTGTGGATAAAGGTCCCTTCAATAATTTTCATCCAGACACAATTTCTCTCTCTCTCTCTCTCTCTCTCTGTGTGTCTGTGTGTGTGACCACAATAGTGGTCAAACTGCTGCAGATATCAATTCCAAAATTTGTATTTACGTGTATAGTCTCCGTCTTGAAATCTGACTAGTTTTTCAGCAAAATCGGTAGACCGGAAGTAGTAGTTTATTTCAGCGAAAAAATTAAATTTTGCCAATAGTTGATCAATTACTAAGTTTAAACGAATTTATAAAGAATTTAAATGTTCTCAAAATTACATTTGAGAAAAATTTTATTAAAAAGGTTTTTTTTAATTCCTTCCGAAAATAGGTCTTTTACTCTTATCGAAAATCAGTTTTTTGCGAATCTTTCGCAAGTTATGCTTTTTAGACAGGTACGTTATAAGAACAAAAGTATTTAGAACTTAATTTTCAATACCTTTTGTATAAAAAAAAATTTAAAAATTAGGACCGGAAGTACCACTTTTACTCTACCGAATAGCGATTTTTTGCAAATATGGTAAATTATGCATTCTATATATATTTATCAAGAGTACAAAAGTATTTAGAGCTGGATTTGCAATATTCTTTGTATATATGAAATTTCAAAATTCGGCCTGGAAGTAACACATTGTCTTAGGGAGTAGCACTTTTTTTCGAATATCTTGCAAAATATTCGTTCTATAGAGATTTATTAAGACATTGGAAGTACTCAGAATAGGATTCTGAGTAACTTCTGTATAAAAGTTTTTTAAAATTGTATAGTTTAAAACGCTCATACGTATAAGAAAGTCGTGTGGTGGCCACACCTCATTTTTTTCCTATATCGTACTCAAAAAGTATATACTAGAAGAAAGGCGTCTACTTCTTGCATTTACTAACTTGCGATTAACACCGGTAGGAATTTCGAAAAACTTTTTAAATAAAATTGTTCTCAATTTTAATTTTAAGTACATATGAATTATTTATAAATTTGTTTCAGTTTTTTGTAAACATTTCAGAAGTCATGCTTTTTAGACAGGTACGTTACGGGTATAGAAGTATTTAGAACTTAATTTTCAACACCTTTTCTATAAAAAAGATGTCAAAATTCGGACCGGAAGTACCACTTTTACTCTTACCGAATAGCGATTATTTGCAAATATGTCGTAAATTATGCGTTCTATATATATTTATCAAGAGTAGGTACAAAAGTATTTAGAGTTGGATTTGCAATATTTTTTGTATACATGAAATTTCAAAATTCGGACCGGAAGTAACACTTTTACTCTTAGGAAGTAGCACTTTTTTTCGAATATCTTGCAAAGTTTCGCCGTTCCTGAAAAAGATGTCAAACGACAAGATGCGTCCGAACACAAGCTTAAATAGTAGCTTTAATTGCAACCGGACTTTGTGCAAAATCCTAGAGTTTGTCTATATGTTTATTATGGAAGTGCCTTTCGCAACCGCCACTAGTTTGACAAGCAGAACAGAACACACCATAAATGATTGGTACTATATGTATCGACAAGTGTGCACCAAAATTGTATCAGTAAAATGACGAGGCCCACTAATTGGTACGCCTGATGATATAGCATATTTTTCTGCTAGAAGGAAATACCATCGAGGGCGAATGCTACAAGGTGATAGACCTCCTGCTTCTGAAGAAAGTGACGCCGAAATAGATAATCATCAAAATCATGGGGCTAGAGTTGACGGAAAATAGGTGCTTAATTGCTACCAATTATTGCAAGAGAAATACAACCTGGATCGACGATACATTCGGACGAATGTATATAGTATTTTAAATCAAAGGGGTTTTATTCGTCATACAGTAAACTATCAAACTGAATTAAGTGAACCCGTACACTCGGGCTAACACCCAACGTATAAAGAAATTATGGCCTAATGTGAAAACTCTCATTCGGCAAAAAATGAGAAGCCTTCCATCGCATAATTTACAGTCACACTTAGAATATTTCTGTTGGAAGAAATACGGAGAAAAGAACCTGACCTACTTCTAACTTTCTTACACAATATTCGAATTGTATATAGATAAGTTTTTTGGCACTAGTTATTGCAATATGTACTTCTTAAACAATAATTATCGTTCAAAGAAAAGAATTCCAATAACTTTTTAAAATTATTTCAGTACCTATGAATAAAAATTACTGGCAAGATTAAATATAAGGTTTAGATGAATGAGATTTTCTATACCTTCTACAGAAACGTTTTTGAAATAATTTTTGTAATTATCTATTTGTTCTTTCATTTCAAAAAATAATGCATTATTATGTAATATATGAATCAATAGCCTACACAGTATTATTATAATTTTTACGACGTCCGGAAAATACTTCTACATTAATTTAACACAGAGTTTAGGAATAATTATAGCTTGAAAAGAACCCTTTAAGATTTATTGCTCTCCTCGCAGGGAGTCATACATTTAAAAAGGTCAGAAAAAAACATTGGCGACCGTTTTTTTTTGTAAATTCAGTTGCAAGAAAAAGATCATAAAACTACTTATCTAAAGTACGACATGACAATTCCTTTATATCTATTAAAACAAGAATGTTTTTTATATTCGCCATTCATAAATAATTACGTTAGAGTAGCTCGACTTCAGAAAAAGTAGTATTGTTTGGCATAATTGTACACAAGTGTATTTGTTATTGTTTCTATACTGTAACCAATTTTGACTTACAGTGTGGATATCTTTCTATTATTTTTCAGAAGGGTTGTTTTTAAGTTATTTAAGGCGAAAATATTCGCTATTCATAAATAATTACGTTCGACCAGCTCGACTCTAGACACCAGAAAAGGGCGTATTGTTTTGCACAGTGGTACACCAAGTGTATTTGTTATTGTTTCGATACTATAACCAACTTTGACTTACAGTGTGCATTTTTTTCTATTATTTTTCAGAAGGGTTGTTTTTAAGTTACTTAAGGCAAAAATAGTCACACATCTTTTTTTTAAAGAGTGGGGGTTAAAAATACTGATGTGTATGAATCGCCCACACTCGCAATGAATTTCGGCACTTTGTTAAAAAAATGTTGCGATCTTGCCTATATTCATTTAATCCAAATTGCTGATACTAATGATCAAAGAAAGGATTTGAAAGTTTTAAAAAAATTAATCGAATCACAATGGGCAGATGAAATTTCAGCCCAAGCAGCCGCGAACTTAAGCGACAGCAAATGGAATAAAAATGAGCTTTTGCCTTTGACTAGTGACCTCAAAAAGTTAAGTATATTTTTACAGAAAGCTGCCGATGAGGCTTTTGAAAAATTACATTTTAACGAAAAGAACGTTGCAGCTTACAATACACTGAAGGAGGTTGTGTACACACAAATAATATTGCTGAATAGGAGACGCCCTGCTGAAGTTGCACAACTAAAAGTTGACAAATACACTGCAATTGGTAACTTAAATAATGACAATGAAAATGTTGAATTCCAAAACTGTCTGACTGAGACTGAGAAGATTTTGCTTACACATACAGTAGAATCGTTATAAGAGGAAAAAGGGGAAGAGGCGTGCCAATATTAATGTCACCGGGAATGAAGAAACATTTTGATTATATTATTTCGATACGGAATACATTTACGAAAGATAATAACTATGTCTTTCATACAAGCGGACAAGGTTTCCTAGATGGAACTAAAGTTTTATATAAATATGCTGAGAAGTCCGGGGCAAACAGACCAAAAAGCATAAGCGCTACGAAATTACGCAAACATCTTGCAACTATTACTCAACTTCTGCATTTCAGTGGAAAAGATCTTGAGCAACTGTCTCAGTTTATGGGACACACACTAAAAACTCATTGCAAGGTTTACCGTTTATCTGATAGCATGTATCAAACAGCTAAGGTATCAAAATTATTGTTATTAATGTCGGAAGAAGGAATCGAGCGATTTAAGGGAAAAAATTTGGACGACATTGACATAGATTTATCTCCAGTAGCTGAAGAGGAGAATTTATTAAGGCAAATAAGTTCTCGTGAAGAAGACACCGAAGAAACGAACGAAGAACGAAGAACGATCGAAGAAAAACCAACTTCAAACGCAACTCCTGCGACTTTGTGTAACACCCGAATATCAGCAGTCAAACAGCCTTGGCTTACAGAAGAAAAAAATATTATTTCCAACCACTTCTCTAATCATATTAAAACTAAGCGGGCTCCTACTCGGGAAGAGGTTTCTCAATTAATTATTAATGAAGTTATATCCCGATAACTTTAAAAATAGGAAATGGACGAGTATAAAAGCTGTAGTATATAATATTTACACAGGGAAATTGAAATACTAAATGTTTCCTTTATTTTTATTTAGAGATTAACATTTAACATTAAATTCTAACTCAAAATACTTTTTTCAACTCCATCCGAGGACAAACTCTATATATTGCACGTTTAAATTGCGACTTTGTTTAAATATTAGTTAAATTTGTAGTGGTAGATTTGCAACTTTATTAAAGAAGGTCATAAATACTTCGAACTAGTAGCTATGATTTGTAATAAAAAAAAATAGCAGTGTCTGCTAAACCTAGTGTTACAATTTCCCATCAGATATACAAATTACAAGTATAGTATACTAATGTTAAGCTGCAGTACTCATTTTTGAAATCCTTATCTACTAATATTCGGACAAAACGAAAGCAAATTGTAATAATTTTGTACGTAATTATAATTTATAACCAAATGTTTTACAACTATAATAATATTAACATTTTTTATCGTGAAAGTATCTACAAGTAAATATATAAAACGATTGGCTTTTAACACGTTGTTCAAAATTTTTCATGTTTACGATGCTAAATATCCTGTCCAAAGTGAACATGTATGGACTCTTATTCAATAATCTATCTTTAAAATAAAAAGAGAATATGATAAACACTATCCATAAATTATGCACTTACTTAAGGTATTAGAGGAAGATTGAGGAAGTTGTACTTTTTATATTTATATTTGTTAAAGTTTAACATACTAATTTATGTAATCTTAAAATCAACTCAACCTTAATAATGTTATTGTTCAGATTAATAGTTTCTTATTGGTATTGTTTTAGACATTGTGAATTCCTTGTATGGAAAATCTTAGCAAATACATAGGCTAGTATTATATACATATATTTTGTTAGTTTTTAAATTAGGATATTACAATATTTTATCTGTTTAAAACCAAGGCAGCTATCCTTAGTAGTATTTTTAGTTTAATTTTATTAGCATATATCATATTCATATTTATTAGAAAAGTCTGATAATAAAATAAATATATTATGCAACTATTTGACTATACTATTATTTCATAGCCTAATTTTTATTTTACCTAAACACTACCGTAAATTTAAACAACATGGTAGTACAAACAACCACTGAAAATATCTACCTCACTCTGTAGGACTGTAAAACTATACCTTTTGCAGAAATGCTCCATAGGAACAAGACTGTTGCAAATAAGAAAAATGCTGCAACAAAATATGTCTGTTTTTACTTTCTTATACGTAGTATAAGGAAGTATTGTGATGATGAAAATTTTCGACCTCGAGATTTTTGCAGATGTCCACGTTTTGAGGTCCCCTGATACCAAAAAAGTGGTTTTTAAAAAATGTCTGTGTGTCTGTGTGTGTGTCTGTGTGTCTGTGTGTGACCACGATAGCGGTCAAACCGCTGTAGATATCAATTCCGAATTTTGTATTTACGAATATAATCTCCCTCTTGAGAACTGATTAGATTTTGAGCAAAATCGGCAGACCGGAAGTAGTAGTTTACTTCAGTGAAAAAATCGAATTTTGCAAATATTTCGTCAATTACTAAGTTTAAACAAATTTATAAAGAATTCAAATGTACTCAAAATTAAATTTGAGAAAAATTCTTTTAATAAAGTTTTTCGAAATTCCTACCGGAAGTAGGTCTTTTACTCTTATCGAAAATCAGTTTTTTGCGAATATCTCGCAAGTCATGCTTTCTAGGCAGGTACATTACGAGTACAAAAGTATTTAGAACATACTTTTAAATATCTTTTGTATAAAAAAAATTTCAAAATTCAGACCGGAAGTATCACTTTTACTCTTATCGAACAGCGATTTTTTGCAAATATGTCGTAAATTATGCATTCTATATATATTTATGAAGAGTACAAAAGTATTTAGAGTTGGATTTGGAATATTTTTTGTATAAATGAAATTTCAAAATTCGGACCGGAAGTAACACTTTCATACGTATAAGAAAGTCGTGTGGTGGCCACACCTCATTATTTTTTTTTTATTTATTTTAGCCTTTTCAGTAGAATTAAATTTATTTTTTATCTTGTGAAATTTATTTAACTGGAGTAAAGACAAAAGAAGTTTTCAACGTTTTGATGATTTCATATTGTATTGTCTCCCTCTGGATATAAAATTAATTTGTAAATCTCCAAATACTAATTTGAAAATTTCATAAAATATAATTTAGAATTCATGGGAAGACAATAAATACAATATAAAATCAACAAAACGGTGTAAACTTCTTTTGTATTCAAAGTGGCTCAATAGTCCAAAAAATAATTTTAAATTCTTAATTTAGGTTAGTATATTGAATCCGTGTAAGTAAATATTCTTTTATATTAAATAAATATTATACTTCTATCAAGAAAGTACGTTCCTACAACAAATCGCCAAGTTACTTAGTTCAAATGTGTAATTGAATTGGCGCAAATAAATAATTCCTGTTAGGAAATAAATCCCATATTCAATCCAAGAAAACCATTTTTTTAAAGTGATAACCAACTTATACTACTGAAGTAACTTATTTACTTAAACCAATTTTACCATTTTCTTAAATTGAATAAATCTATTTCTCACGCAAGAAAATCATTTTACTTACTTTAATACCAATTTTCTTATATGCATGTGTTTTTTTCTTAATTAAAAAAAAATTTCTTAATTTAAAAAAACGAAAACAAAAAAATATTTGTCTTTGTCTAAGAAAATATTTTCTTTCGTATATACAAAACTTTAATTTACTTAACTTTTATTACAAATAAATATTTCTAACAATGTACTTTATTTATATAAGTATTTCTCCTATAAATATATTTTTTATACACGTTTTATGCGTTTCATTTCAGCCCTAATAGTATTACTAAAGTTTGCGATTATTGAAAATATACTACTTTTGTAATTATTCTGTTCATTTTTTCGGTATTTGTTAACTGCAGTTTATCCATTATTATCACTACCTATTGTAAAATAAATTTATAACATTTCTTTTCCGCAATATTGTATCAGCTTTGTGTTCTTAGATTCGTAATAAGAGACATCAGAAATCCTTAGTCATCAAATTTAAAACAAATTGATACAGATTTTATATTTTCATCATAATTTTTGGAATTGGAACACTGCGCGATAGTTGACGCTCGGCATTAAGTCTGCATACACATACATTATTCAAGCAATTCAGTCCTAATGTACATCATATTTTAATTTGTTAATTAATTTGTTTGAATTAAAAAACTTCTTTGCTTGAAAAAGAAAACTATTAAACGCAAGCATTACAAATGCATAACTTTTATCTGAGCTTTCGGGGCTAATCATTTCGATATTAATAAATTAATCAGTCAGAAACTGTTTCTATCAATTTTTGTGAGATGCCTTATGATCGAAACTAATAACTTTAGTATTCAAATAGGTTTCATTAATTCATAAAATAGAACTAAACATGAACTGTAGTAGAATACAAAAAGAAATAACTCATTTAAAGTTCCATTATAATTCCCAACCTATAATCATTTTCCATACCGCTTCTTACTCTGTCTTGCTTTGTACGAGGCACAAAATTTAAACCACATTACACTCGCAAGTTTAAATCACCCTTCTGATGTGTTTACGGCAACACCGCTCTGGTTCAGGACAAGCGGTACTATTACATGTTTGCGTATATACTGGACTGAGTTGCTACCAAAAGCCAATGGCTTGAGATTGCCGTATTTTTGAGACGATATACAAAAACTTTATTATAAAGAAAAAGTGTTGTATATCATGATTTCCATGTGTACCATATGTCATTTAGGTCCGCCTATGTAAGAATTTTTTGTCTACGGTTACTAGAAATAGATGGTTCAGAATTGTATGAAATCCTAGTTGGCCTGACTTTGATAGAAAGATGTATATATATATATACCGTTTGACTGAAATAAAAGTAGATATAGGGAAACACAAACACGCACACAAGTGCATGCAAACATGAATTGGAGGGGTACGATAGTAGGGGAGTACAGATCAGTTCATATCGGGACACCGGGGTACCGAGTAGTGATGGGCAGAATCGAGAACTTTTGAGAATCGAGTACTTTGTTCTCGAGAACATTTCGGAATCGAGTACTTATCCGAGAACCGATACTGCCCGAGACCAAAACAAAGTTGCGAAAGAATAATAATAATAATAAAGAAAAAACATCGCTCTGGATATTATTTAATGTCTAAAATTTTATTTTATAATCGGATATGCTTGTCACGCATATTAAGACCATTTAAAACGACATATATTAATAAATTTCACAAATAAACATAAGTGATCGGCACTGCCTGAAAACACATGTGAAAGCGCAATACATATTATTATTTGGAAGAATTGATACTATAAACAGCAAAAAATCCCTGACAAATGTGTTTTTATTTTGTTGAAAATAGTTGTTATTTTTCGTTCTTAATAATAATACATAATATAATGGATATACAAATATAGATTTATATTATTCACCCACACCTTTCAAACTCGACTCATTTTATAATTTTACAAACTTTTCACGATACATTATAATTATTAATTCTAGATTGCCACCCACCTTCCTTTTTCCTAATTTTTAATTTTTCTCTAATTGATTCTCTGCGGTTTATCCGAGAACTAAAAATGCTCGAGTACTTTGCATCAAGTTCTCGAGAACAACGAGTACTTTCAAGAATCGAATACTTTCGATTTTTTGTTCTCGAGAACTCCCATCACTAGTACCGAGGCTTTAGTGCAAAACGTTGAAAGTTAGTGTGTAGACGTTTGCTTTAAGGAATTGCTACGCTCTTTACGGCTTTTGTATAATATTTTGGTAACTGATGTATTAACATTGAACTGAAACAAAACTCTATAAAATTTGTAACTAAAATAAAATTCTTATAAAAAAATTAAATAAAATTCTCACATTTAAAACGAAACAAAATATTAAATGAACTATACAAAATTTAATGTTGAAGATGTTCAAATGTCTGTCCCTCTTGCATCAAGCAGTACCCTAAACGATTATAAAACCCATTTCGTACATTCGATAGCATTCTTAAGCCATCCAAATCAATCGCTCTATTTCCTTCAGCGGTATTAATATTTGCGAGATTGCTCAGATACTGTATGTACGTTCACGCTCTAAAGTTACGAAACGAATGTGTTGTCCCCGCTCTCGATCTCCCCACTATCTCCCCACACCACCGGTCTTATACATAGGTACATGTTTATGTGTGTGTATTTGAAGATGCATATTAACTTTTAACTACGACAATCTGTATATATATATATATATATAAATAATTGTATACTTGACATTTTGTTCTTGACCGTTCAATCATACACTTTACACTACAGTGTTTTCAAAAAAGAAAAATTATATATTCTTTTAAAATGTAACGAGGTGTTAACCAGAATAATTTTAACGTGTTTTTTTGTTGTGTTCCGTCTAGAGTTTTTTAATGAATTTTAATCTGTGAACATCATTATCATAACCACTGTTAAGACCAATAATGTTAATGAAAATCAATCCAAAAGAAACATGCACTTCTGTATCATGTGATATTGTCCACATAAACAGTTCGCATTTTGATGCCCTGATGAAGTACACGATCGTATGTACGAAATATTGGCAGAAAGAATAAAGAACTAAAGCATAACCAGTTTATGATTGCTAGATTCCCCAAGAACCTATTATTCCTATATATATATATATATGTATATATAAATGTTATGTTTTTGATAACAGCTCTCGAATAACATTCAGAAAAAAACATGCGTGTTAAGTAAATATACGCATTTTAAGAATAACCTGAATGCAGTTTAGCAATATTCATGTCAAAGAATTGTAATTATTTGTTGATTGTCTGTGTCTAGTTTATAGTTCAAATTGTGAGTCAATTTTAATATTAAATAGATTATTTCCTTCACCTGTCAAATTTAAATTTTGTCCAATCACAATCAAAACTGAAGTTGAAATTAACCAATGAAAGGTACCGGTTCTTGATATCAGCGACTATTACAAATCGACTATTTTAAATGTAGGTAACAAATCAAGTATGTATTTTTTCATTAAGTGGCATACGTGTCAAATAGATGAAAATGTCCGACAAAAAGAGATTTAGCGATGTTTCGGATGAAATTATTGATAATCACATCGATTTGACAACTCATTTTTTATTATGAAACTTGGTTTAGGAAATAATCTTAACAAATATAGCTCGAGCTTGATAAGTAGTCGACTATTACATTGTTTCAATTTTTCTCGTGTGCCTCCCAATTTGACTTAACCAAAATTGGCATTAATAATTAAAGACTAAAGCCCTCGAGCTAAAGCTCTCGTGCTCTAGTCAAATTATTAATGCCAATTTTGGTCTCGTCAAATTGACAGTAGCGCACACTCGAAAAATTGATGACAATGAAATAGTCGACTATTTGTCAAGCTCTCGTTATATTACCTTTGATTATTTTATTACTACTTTAAATTTCAATACTGTAATTCATATTAATATTGTAGTTAAGCCCAGAAGAAGCATTAGTATGTAATGCGAAATATCGGCAAAAAATAGAGAACTTTGTAACTGTAGATGTTTTTTTTTTATGCTGGATCCCCTAACGATTCCTTTTAATTCTTCATTCAGACAGCAGAGACTTCTTTCCAAGTTTATATATATATATATATTTTGACATGTTCAACACTGTATGTATTACTGAATAAATATCTTTATTATTATTATTATTATTATTATTATTATGTTATATGGGGATAACGTACATGTTATTTATAACTGATGTGATACAGCATAGGTTAGAATATCAAGTGGAAATAGGAGCTTCTGCAGTTCCACAGTGCCTATACACGAGCCGCCACTGCACATTACATATACATGCTTCCAAATATATGTATTACATCAGAGACTCTACACACGTGTATACGCTTATTACATAACTACTCCATATATTTCACTGATACATCGTCCATTATTGTACAAATATGTGCATTACATACACATAGAGTTAATATTGGTGTGGGGAATTTACGATAGATGCGGTACATGTTATTTCCGGAATTTTTGGCATGACCCGCAGATTATACCTACATAACGCTATCACGGAGGACCTCATAACGTTCATCCCCTTCCATCATGTTGCAACTATGTCAACTATTCGTTTTATCCGGCGTATGTTCGTTGTAATATGGAACCTGTTTGATCTTTAATTAAAATTGACACAAACTTATATACTGAATGTAGTTACATTTTTAAAATTATTTTTCTTTGTACTGGATGTCCCAGCGTTGCGGTAAAGTCCATTATTGGTATCTAATAATGTAAATAGCGAATAATTTTTAATATAAAAATTGTAGATAATCGTAAGCTCTACTATTTAAAAATATTTTCATTTATACAGAGTGTTCGACAAACCAACACAAACTTATGTTATTTTAATGGAATGAAATGCATTTTTTAACATTTTATGATAGCCCTTGAAGGGTTGATTAAACTGACATCGACTTGTATTTGTCGATTTTCAACTGTTTCTGAGATATGGCGATTTGTCGTTAAAAATCGTACGACATTTGCAAAGTTGCTATGAAATAACGATTGATGATAAATCGCGCTCAATTAGTAGAGATATCTTTTCAGTACGTGAAATTGATGTTTATTTTGACATATCTACGCATGTTCTTTAGAATTACATACCATTCGCTAAAGTTAAAAATTCTAAAAAAAATGAAATGGAACAGCCTGTATATTTATATGTCATTGAAAAATACATAAAATTTACTAATTAAAAATATATACTTTCTTTCATCTGTGGGCGATATTGCAAAAGTTATAGGATATTATATCTGAATAAACCCGATTACGACTTAAAAGTATGAGTTGCCATGACTTCTACAACTATAACTAAAATTAATCGAAAAGAGTTACTTCTATTTGCCTTTTACAAATAAGTGATTTTTATTGAAATTTTAAAACTCATGAGAAGTTTGGAAGTTCATGAATTAACAATAATATAAAAAATATCGCAGACGTTGTGTGTCAAAAATTGTTTAAATGTTAAACTTAACTTATAGCTTCAGTTTAAAGGGAAGTAAGTACATGAATTTACGTTAAGTGCGAAATGAAATATTTAAAACTGGAATTAATAAAAATTATCTGTGTTTTGGCAAAAGTGATTGTTTGCTGGCACATCTGCAAAAATATCATCACAATACTTCCTTATACTACGTATAAGAATGTAAAAGGAGCCGTTTCTGGAGAAATTGGCTTCATCAATGAATAAAATTTCAGTGTGAAATAATGGATTTTCAATCAATTTATGAAGATACCATTGGCGAAAGTTTATCCGTAATGGAAAGTCGCGAGGTAGTATATCCTGAATCCGTTGGATATGGTAGGGATATAATAAAAAATCATGGAGAATTTTCCAAACAAGAATACATATTGCTGTGGTATTTTTCTGTATTTTTTAAAATATAATAAAAAATAAAAAAATAATGAAAAACTGGATATAACCAGTTTCAGATATCCAAAATGTTATATATAAAAACAGAGATAGAACTAAATATAAGTGGATATTACTGAATATAAGTGAATATAACCAGATACAAGTGAATATGGATAACATTTAATAATATAAAAAAATTAAATAAATAAATAAAAACAAAAGTAAATTTCAGTAGAATTTATTTTAGATAAATAAATGTATACGTATATGTATTTGGTACACTAGTTACAATTTAACATTTCATCAGATATAAATGCATAAAATAATCCATTGTCTTATATATATATTTTGCTTGAATGATCGTATGATACAGTGAATATTCTAACTGATAGATATGCAATACAATACACATCAATGCAATGTGGGTTGCACACCCGTCAAAAGAAACATAAATAAAAGCATTAGAAATTCAAATAGGAATTGTATTGAATATTGTACAAAACATAATGTTCAAATACTGACCTCAGTCTAAAAAAGGATATGTAATAATTTAAAACAGTATTATTAGTAATTAATAGAAAAGTAGGTCATTCTGGTAATACATTCTTTAGCAGCGATAATAATCAACAAATAGGAAGCCTACGTTCAAAGAAACATTGATGTAATGATTAATATATTGTAAAAACAAAGGTCTTTATACGAAAATAAGCATATTCCACTTATTTCTTAATCACTATATAAAATTTCAATTGTATTTTCTTCTGTATGAGACATCATAAAAATGCATATAAAGATGTATGATTTATTTGTTTTCTTCTATACACCAACATACCAAGAAATTCCAAGCTATAAAAACAAATAAGATATTAGTCAATATATAATGTAGTACAGATTAAAAATACCTACCAATCAATAAAAATCAATCGATATTAATTAAATATGCAAATGCATAGGATGTAAACAAGAACAAATGTAAGATGGCTGACGCAATGTCATGTGATCACATGACATCGATAATTATCAAAACAAACACGGAGGGCGCAGTAGAAGAAAATTCAAATGGAACCAAAACACTTTGAATTTAAAACAAAATAAGGCGTTTTTCTATTGTTGAGGGATATAAAAGGACATGCATTCGCCATTAGAAGTGAGTTCGTCAGCAGCCTTCAGTACCTTAAATTCCTAATCAGTGCTCCAAGTGTTCTTCAACTAAACAAAATCTAAAAAGGCATAAACGCTTTTAAGATTTTCAACACGGGTAGTGACAATTAAAACAGATATACATTGGACAGTGTAGTGAGATAAAACATATAATACATCTCATACAATAAGTCCGCGCTAAAGGATAGTAGAGCGCGGGAAATTATTGCTACCTTATTTTATAAGAGCCGCTATAATAATTTTCAAGAAAAATGGAATACGAGTATTATCAAGAGGAATTCGAAAGGAGATATAGTCAAGAAAAGTAAGTACAAGCACAGTTAATAAAGCTTCATCTTGCAATCTTATAGTCAATAAATAAAAGGATCTTCATGTGTGTTATATAAAAGTTTACTGAATAACAATAATTTTAAAGCATTACTTAAACATTTGATAAATTCTTCTTTGGGTAAGTCTTGACTTGACGTGAAAATCTCAGGTTAAGGCGATTCAACGAAGTATTAACAATTTTACCTGAATAACAATAATTTTAAAAAAAATATTATTTGAATATTTGATAAATTCTTCATTGGGTAAGTCTTGACTTGACGTGAAAATCTCAGGTTAAGGCGATTCAACGAAGTATTAACAATTTTACCTGAATAACAATAATTTTAAAAATATTATTTGAACATTTGATAAATTCTTCATTGGGTAAGTCTTGACTTGACGTGCAAATCTCAGGTTAAGGCGATTCAACGAAGTATTAATGATTTTACCTGAATAACAATAATTTCAAAATATTATTTGAAATATCTAATAGGTTCTTCATTGTTTAAATCTCGATTTTGACGTGAAAATCTCAGGTCGAGATGATCCAATGGGGATACGTCGGTAAAGAGCAAAGAAAATAATTTTTTTAATAATTTCTTTTTGAATTGTAAACACACATGAAGAAGTAATTTAGTAGACTTCTACAATTTAAAACAATAAAAGATTTGCAAGGTGCTTGTACTACAACAGAGAAAATAATATACCTTAATGAAACAAAAGTATTATATTATATAGTCGTCAATAAATTTTATGTTTTGTAAAATCTCCATATTATAAATAAATATAAGTTGTGCTGATATTCATCATTTACTTATTTATACCCATCCCAAAAGAGAACATGAGGAAAGTAAACATCACAATCACAGCTAGAACTCACAATAAAGAAAGGCTGTGACATATTTTTCTTTCAAAACAAAGAAATCTATCTTTAGGACCCTGAGATTATTTAATAATATTAATTTTATTAATTTGACTATTGGTTGTCAACCATATAGAGCAGATATCACAGCAATATGTGAGATATTCAAATTGTTCCCAATTTTTCGTGTACTTAATCCTGAATTTTCCTCAACTAAATTCAAAACCGCTGCCTCAATTTCTGGAGTTCTTACTGTCCTTTTAGATGATTGCCTAGTTCAAAACTTCCCCTTTCGTACAACCTTCTATGAATGCTTGAAAATGTTCGTGCATCGGCAATATTTCTATTTGGAAAGCGGTCTTCATATAATCGCCTGGCTTCCTGTACATTACCATCAACTAGCCCGTACATGTAATGCATGTCTGCCTACTCAGAATTCGTAAGTTGAACCATGTTTTTTTAATAATAGTTAATGTTTAACGATTTAAATACGTGACAACTATACTAGGTAGATAAATGTAAAAACTGCTTATGATTAAAAATAAAATCTGCTTCTTACCTACTAGATCGTTTTTAATCCTTAATTTCATAACATCGTGCACATGAATGAATTTAATTTTTTTGAGCGAAAACCGTACGTCAAACAAGAAACAAATGGGGATCAAAAAAAAAGTACTTTAAGAAAGAGCAATGACGTAATATCAGTTTAATCAAAAAAATTAAAAAAAAAAGAACCCGTACAGACACCACAGGTAAAAATTATAAAATTGATTGTACATTAGAAAATGCATCTTGATGCATAAAAGGCGTGCACAAAATTTCACAAAAATATTTAGGGTAGGTAATACCAAAGTTTAAATTTTTTTTTTTTTAAGTTTCGCACCCTACAGTTCTAAAGTTAAGACATCTAGGACATATTGCTGTGACCTGCTGTACTATGGTTGATAACCAATAGTCAAATTAATAAATTAATATTCTTTAATAATCTCAGGGTCTAAAAAGGTAGATTTCTTTGTTTTATGAAAAAAGAAAATGTCACAGCTTTTCCTTATTGTGAGTTCTAGCTGTGATTGTGATGTTTACTTTCCTAATGTTCTCCTTTGGGATGGGTGTAAATAAGTAAATAGTGAGTGTCAGCACAACTTATATTTATTTACAGTATAGATTTACAAAAACATGGAAAATATTTTTTTTTATTATTATACAATACATTAGTTTATTTTATTTAGATGTGTTTTCTGCTTAGTTATGGTACAAGCACCTTGCAAATCTTTTGTTCCTTTAAGAAAATTGTAAAAGTCTACTGAATTACTTCTTCATGTATGCTTACAAATCAAGGAAATTACTAAATTCACTTTCTTTACCTTTTGCCGACGTATCCCCATTGGATCATCTCGACCTGAGATTTTCACGTCAAAATCGAGATTTAAACAATGAAGAACCTATTAGATGTTTCCATAATATTTCAAAACTGTTGTTATTCAAATGAAAACGTTAATGCTTCGTTGAGTCGCCCTAACTTGAGATTCTCACGTCAACCCAAGGCTTACTCAAAGAAGGATTTATTAAATATTTAAATAATATTTTTAAAATTGTTGCTATCCAGGTAAAATTATTGACACTCCGTTGAATCGCCTTAACTTCAGATTTTCACGTCAACCCAAGGCATACTCAAAGAAGGATTTATTAAATATTTAAATAATATTCTTAAAATTGTTGTTATCCAGTAATTTTATATCACACACATGAAGATTCCTTTATTTATTTATTATAAGATTGCAAGATGGAGTTTTATTTAATAGTGCTTGTACTTACTTTTCTTGACTGTATATCATTTCGAATTCTTCTTGTTAATTCTTGCCTTCCATTCCTTTGAAAATTTATTATGGCGGGCTTTATAGAGTCGAATAATAATATCCCGCGCTTTACTGTATTTAGCGTGCACTTATCGTTTGAAAAACGTATCACACGTTTTATTTCACAACGTCTAAATCTTAAAAGCGTTTATGCCTTTTTAGATTTTATTTTATTTTATTTTACAACACTTGAAGCACTGGTTTAAGTTTAAGGGACTGCTGACTAACTTTTTCTTTTTCTTCTTGAGTATTGAAGATCTTCGGATGGACTTCCTATTTTCTGCAAATGCACGCGTTTATATACCCTTCAACAATTGACAAACGCTTTATTTTGTTTCAAAATTATTTTTGTTCAATTTAAATTTTCTTCTACTGCGCCCTCCGTGTTTGTTATGGTAACTATCGATGTCATGTGATCACGTGATCTTTCTTCCGCCATGTTACCGTTGTTGTTGTTTACATATCCTGTATTTGCATATCTAATGAACATCGATTGATGTTATCGATTGGTAGGTATTTTTGAGCTGCTATATTATATACTGACTAATGTTTTATTTGTTTTTAGCTTGGAATATCTTGAAGCATTTTTATATGAAGGAAATTATGTACTAATCGCATATTTAAATGTACATTCAATAATATCTTTTATTCTGGAGATATCAGTGAAAAATCGCATACCCAACATAATGTTTTATTTTTAATAGTGAACCAGGCCACAATATTTACATTCTGGATGTGTTGGTGTATAGAAAACAAATAAATCATATACCTTTATATGCATTTCTATGTCCCATACGGAAGAAAATACAATTAATCCTTATGTAGTGATTGAGAAATAAGTGGAATATATTTATTTACGTATAAAGACCTTTGTTTTTGCCGTAGTGTTTATTATTATCGCAATATGTTAAATGCAGGCTTCTATTCATTGATTATTATTGCTGCTAAAGAATGTATTACCGAATGACCTACTTTCTATTAATTACTAATAATAATGTTTAAATCATTACATATCCTTTTTTTTTAGACTGAGGTCAGTATTTGAACATCATGTTTTGTATGATATTTAACACAATTTTTGTGCTCTAATTTATTTAAAATTGGGTCAACAGTTTTAATTTCAATGCTCTCATCTTTGTTTTTCTCTTGACGGGTGTGCAACCCACATTGCATTGATGTGTATTCTATTGCATGTTCATCAGTTCGAATATTTATTGTCATGCAATAATTTAAATCATATATATTTATATAAATTAATGGATTGTTCTATATTTATATCTGATGAAATATTAAATTATAATTTATATATCAAATATGTAAACCTATATTTATTTAAATAAATGTGCTGGTATTTTATTTTTGTTGGTATTTTATTTGTTTGATTTCTTTATTTATTTATTTATTTATTTATGCAGAAAAATACCACAGCAATATGTTCATAGGAAGTTTTTTTGACAAAATGGACCCAAGAATAACCCCCTTAAATATTAGCATGTTATTAAGAAATACCCTGTATAAGAGTAACCCTGCTACTTTTAGAGCTGGATTTGGAATAACAGTATTTAAAACTTAATTTAGAACAACTCTTGTATAACAAATTTGCAAATTCATATGCTTATAAGAAAGTCGTGTGGTACACATTCCTATTTTTTTAGAGTGACTTTTATCTATTCCCACATTGCAAAGCATGTACAAAATTAACAGTACTTAATCCCTAATTACATTCTAAACAATAAATTATATATTAATTTTTTTACTTCAGTCCGCTTATCTAACTACCGGACATAATAAAATTGAAATGGAACATGGAGTGGAGTGGACAATGGAAAAAACTTATTGCTCGAAAAAATTTCCCTGGAAACAAATATGTGCATTTTAGATTTTACTATTCATTTGTGGGGTTTTCTTTAGCTTGACATATTCCCAACTGTATTGTAACATAGGTATATACATGTATTGCCCGACAATATTTTCATTCGTTTTTCGTTTTCTATGTTTATAATAACTACTATTTCTCTATGTAATTGTATAAATACGGACATAACGTTGCGTATTGTATCTTTCGATGTGTTATTAAGATTAAATTGATATTAGCACGCCGCCCGACGATAATTGAAAAATTCAATGGACCCAACGTTCACAGTATGCCATTTTGATGACTAGATGCGATTGAAAGTTATAATTTAATAGACCGACCTAAATCAACGACAGCAATTTTTCACTGACCTTAACTTAACCCCCATCATTTAATAATCCACGACACGAATTCGAAAATACTACTGACCTTTAACTTAATCACTTTACCTTTTTTTTAATGTGCTATTTCCAAGAAATTCAATTATAAACATTTTTTTAGTAGAATTCCAATTTTACAATTTAGGTAAATAGGGCAAATACGTCCCACATTTTGAAACAAAAATTATAATTAGTAAAAAAAAATTTGATACCAAAGGTTATTATATAATCTGAACAAGGCGACATTAATATTTTATAAATATATAAATGAACTTTTGCTCTTAAACTGTGTTAAAAAATCTATTTTTTTTTATACTGCACTGGGGCGCTTTTGCTGGATACAGTGGTAAACGTGCCTCACTACAAATGATCACTTAATTTTGTTTATTCTCTTTGCCATACTTGTTGCAAATGTTTTTGTTGCTGGTACATGTCTTATGAAATCAACTAGAACACTTGGTGTATCCAGACAACTTTTCATTTGGTTATATAATAATATTAGAAATTTCATCTGTTTAGCTTAAAACACGGTCATCATTCGAGCAAGTATCAGAAGATTTCATTCTGTTGGAAGCAGTTTGGGCAATTCCCTTATTTTTGTTTGCACAACTTTGTTTTCTCAGACTTTTTGCTGGCATTAGCTTGATTCTCTTCAGAAAGTACTCTGCGTTTTACACAAAAATAATATGGCGAGCGCATTAGAATGCTTCGCATTGATGTTATTCCTATCCAAATGCATTTTCTCACTTTTGGATAACATTTGCAAAACGAATTCACGCTAATGTGTCAATCAAGGCTCCATCCTATGAGTTCATTATTGAGAACTCCCAAACACATCATTATTGAATGAAAAGTTGTATTATAGAATAAATTAATAGCTTTTGAAAAGCGTTTTAATATG
Source organism: Amphimallon solstitiale (assembly GCA_963170755.1). Classification (NCBI taxonomy): domain Eukaryota; kingdom Metazoa; phylum Arthropoda; class Insecta; order Coleoptera; family Scarabaeidae; genus Amphimallon; species Amphimallon solstitiale. The sequence goes on along the minus strand of OY720680.1, from coordinate 38,873,564 downwards.
CATTAAAAAGTCACTCTGTGCTGACACTAATCCGATTCAAATGCATTTTTTCACTTCTAAATGACATTTTCAACATAGATGCATGTCAGAGAATGAATTGGCTCTCATTTCTATAAGGTTATTATTGTGAATTTAGTGAACACATACTTAATTCACAACACGACATATCACGCTTCAATGCACGAACACGATTTTTTTCATAAATTTCAAATATATGTATTAACCTTTTTAATATACCAATGTACAATTGTTATACATCTACTAAAACGTTATAGACTCAATTTTTTTTATTTATACAATATATATTATATACTCGTATGATTGCTCAAATTCTTCCATCATGTTTAAATAAAATATTCAAAAATTTGATTCCTTCTCAAAAACTAATAAATCTACAAAGAATTGTAAAGAAACAATAAAAATTTGATTCGAATTTTTTCCGCAAAACAGAAAAAGAGACAAGTGTCGCTTGGTTTATTTTAGGCAAATGCAGACACGTTTGTCTCAGTACAAAAAAAATAAATAATATGGCAGTAAGACATTTCCTGTTATCTATCACTGTATAGCAAATGTAAACAGCTGCACGATCAACTAAACATAATTAATCGTCACACCTGTGAAATACCTTCTTTTCACGACTATCCTAAGATCACCTAGGGCGTTGGACACAAACTAAGTTTAATAATATAATTAATTATTTTTTTTAAGTCAAACATGACTACTGAAGTTTTTAAGTTAGATATGTATTATCTAAAAAAGAATTAATATAAAGAAGTAAAGAAGTATGATATCCAGTGAATATTTAAAGATATCTTCCGCATGAACACCATTCTTGCTATCCAATACATAATTTCTAAATCCAGATAGTTGCGAGGTCCATTTTAGACTAGGTCCTAGCTTAACGGAATCCCACTTGGAAAACCGTGCCCCTCTTGCACATACCGCACTCCTACCTGGGATTTTTTTTGGTTTCCAGAATGTTACGGACATCAAAACATCCCACGCATATACGAGATTGTCCAGTTAAAATCGTAAAGGTCAGATTGTAAGGTGTAAAAAATAAATAACGGAACGTAGTTGATATCTTCACAAACAACTGTGCTAAAGTAATACGCAGAAAGACCCCAAATAGAAAAAAAAACTATTTAGTTAGTGATCATTTTATTATCTCAAGTAGTGGCACATCAATTATTTTTTGTTTGTTTGTACATATAGATTTATGTAAAACGTAAATCAGACGTAAGTCAGATGATATTTTGTCAGCATTGTATAAACCTTATAATATTTAATATGCTCGTATATCAGTAATAGGTGCAAGCAGATTGGTAATGGTGTGAACAACCACACAAATAATTTTCATATAGTTTATTTTTAATATATGTATGTACATATATATTTTTCTCTGCTATTATGATTGTTAGTGTCCAGTGACAAACTCTACTTTGTAATTAGTTTAAAAAACATTTTTAAAAACAATGGATGTGTTGTAATTTTTGTTTTCATCGTTTCAGTTACTCCTGAGGATGATATTGAATAAATGTTGAAATATAGAGTTTAACTATTAAGTTTCATTTTAATACAGGCCGCATTCCCGTATTTCCCTTTTTACTTTCTTATTGTGATGATGAAAATTTTCGACCTCGAGATTTTTGCAGATGTCCACGTTTTGAAGTCCCCTGATACCGAAAAAGTGGTTTTTAAAAAATGTCTCTCTGTGTGTCTGTCTGTCTGTCTGTCTGTCTGTCTCTGTGTGTGTGACCACGATAGCGGTCAAACCGCTGTAGATATAAATTCCAAATTTTGTATTTACGTGTATAATCTCCCTCTTGAGATCTGATTAGTTTTTCAGTAAAATCGGTAGACCGGAAGTAGCAGTTTACTTCAGCGAAAAAATCGAATTTTGCCAATATTTCATCAACTACTAAGTTTAAACAAATTTATAAAATTAAAATTGAGAATAATTTTATTTAAAAAGCTTTCCGAAATTTCTACCGGAAGTAGGTCTTTTACTCTTATCGAAAATCAGTTTTTTGCGAATATTTCCCAAGTCATGCTTTTTAGACAAGTACGTTACGGGTATAAAAGTATTTAAAACATAATTTTCAATATCTTTTGTATAAAAAAAATTTCCAAATTCAGACTGGAAGTACCACTTTTACTCTTATCGAATACCGATTTTTTGCAAATATGTCGTTAAGTTATGCATTTCATATAAATTTATCAAGAGTACAAAAGTATTTAAAACTGGATTTGCAATCTTTTTTGTATATATGAAATTTCAAAATTCGGACCGGAAGTAGCACTTTTACTCTTAGCGAGGGGCACTTTTTTGATAATATCTTGCGAAGTATGCATTCTATAGAGATTTATTAAGAGAATAGAAGTACTTAGAATAGGATTTTGAATGATTTTTGTAAAAAAAATTCTTAAAATTCCATAATTTGAAACGCTCATACGTATAAGAAAGTCGTGTGGTGGCCACACCTAATTTTTTTTTATTGGGTCACGTAAAAGAGCAACTGTACACAATGCGGGAACATATTCGAGAAATATTTAGAAATATAAGTTTTCTAGTTCTTCTTAATGTCGATATATCATTTTAGAAGCGTATTGATAAATGTTTATAAGTGAATGGAAACTCGTGAATTTTGGTGAAATAATTTTTGCTTATTTTAGTATACATATTTATTGTTATTTTGTATTTTCTTTTTCAGTAATTACCGTTGATATACTTTCCTAATTCCTGTTTCTGCACTTACTATATACTATAATTAAGGTATTAATTTTTTTTGTTTTAAAATGAGACACTTACCAAGATTATAGAAGTAAAAGAAAAAAGAAGAGTAATGATATATTATATATTTTTGAAATGCAGTTTTATAAACAACTTAAAATCTTGCTAGTAACCATTTCTTTTTTTTAATTCCCCCAATACGTATAAAAATCATATCTCTAAGGTAATTTTTGGAAAAATTTATTATAAAATCATGCTTGTTAACTGAGTAACAACTTATTAAATTGCATCCATTTAATTATTAATGTTGCAACAAATATCATGGCTCACTATACCGTCTTCAAATAAAAAACATGAAGTTGGCAAAAAGCGACAATAGCTCTGTAATAGTCACTTTTAAAGTATTAACGTCCTACATGTTTTTGATGTGAAATTAAATAAGCAATTCAAAAATGAACCAATATATAGGGTGTTTCATTTGAAAAAATTGCCTTTTATACAAAAACGTATCATGTAATTTTAATCCAGTTTTCTGCACATGCAATTAGTAACTGAAAAAAAATATGCTTCTATTAAGACCTCTAATTACACAATCGGCCTTACCCGCGGAGATGACCCACCCTGTATATTATTGTCTTTTTCTAGGTTTATAGAAACCTACTACAACAGTAAGAAGAAATTAACCCTATGTTAATTATTTACATTTTATTTCAAAAATTATTTTATTTTTTACTCTAATTGCAACTTTTACAGTTCTTTATGAATATGATGATTTTTAGGTACAGTACTCATACCTTGTACCTTGTCATGCATTCTAGGTGTTTATATACTTTTAAGCATTTTAAAATTTGACGTTATATCTAACACATACACTTAAAATACACATACAATATAAAATATGAATAAAAGTTATTAGTAAAATATACAAAATGTGTGCATTTAATAACGACGTGATGGTTAATATAAAAATTACTTTTATTTCTGGTAAGTACATAATATCTTTTACAACATTTATAAATGATTTTGAATATAGTAAAATTAGTAAGAAATGAAATGTAAAAATTGTTTATTAAGGGCTTGCATGGTAATTGATCATCATATTCATACAGAACTTTGGAAGTTACAATTAAAGTAAAAAATAAAAAAAAATTGAAATAAAATGTATAAATTGTATTAGGTTTCAATAAACCGTGAAAAAGACAATAATAATTATCGAAACGTTGGAAAAAAAAAGGTGTAATTATATTTATTATTCCCTTTTTGACCGCTAATATACCAAAGAAATTTTTGAATAATTAACAAATTAAAGCCAGGACAAAAAAAATATTTTAACATTATATATTTATATCATATTTTTTTTACTGTAGGCCTAATTTATTCAATTCTGGCACAAGAAAACTTTCCAACATATCCCGATAGTGGTCACCAGTAACTGTTACAGCACTGCCTCTCATAACCTTAAACAAGTATGGCCCATTGATGCTGTCGGCCCAAATGGCGCACCATACAATTACTCTACGAGGGTGCAGTGTGGTCTTTGGTGTATCAATTAAGGTGGCCATCTGATAGAAAGAGAATCGTCACAGTATGCCTGTCCTTTTCCAACCATTAAACGTGTATTTTGTGTTGCATACGTACGTGTATTTAATTAGCCATCTGGTTTCAAGTAGCAGCAGCATAATTTGTAAAACAAATTTATTGGATAAAAGATGGTACTACTATGGCAACGTATGTCTGATTGCAATCATATTATTTAGACAGACCAGACCGTTTTTTAGATACAAAAACAGAGTTTTTATCGTAGTTCGCCAATACCAGACATAACTTTTATTTGACGTAATATAAAAATGAAATGTTAGCTTAGAAAAAGAATTTTATGAAATTATTGACATTTACCCTAACTTTCCTAAATTTTAAAAATGCAAATAACGTCCATACAAGAATAATAGGAAAATTGTTCTATAACATACTGTTACATATAATGTTTGTTACTACCTATGTAGATCTATGTTCTTTACCTATTTGATTTAGATAATAAATAGGTACTTTTAGTGATTATTGCATTTTTGAAAAAGGAATATATAGGGTGATTCAATTTTGACGGTCACCATGGGTATTTCGCGTATTATTTGGAATAGAGAGTAGGTTTGAGTTTGGCAAAGTTGGTAAATTTTGTGTTTTGTTATGTAACTCGAGAATGTGCCAAGTCTTAGTTGGAAGAATTAGATTGGTAGATGAGAAGTAACACTTGAGCGCGAAAAACATAGTTACCGAGTATCTTGTCAATGGTTAGTTTTTTCAAAATTTATAATGAATACAAAATTATTCAGAAGTAAGTTTGGAACAACGTTTACATAAAAAAATCTACTTTCACAGAGGCAGTACATTTTTATTCTTATAGATAAATAGTTTTTTTTATAGAAGTATCTCGCCAAGTATTTATTCAAATTCGTTTTTTGACCATTAATAATAAAAAGAAAAAATGAACTGTTTATTTAAGAAAACCCGTAAGTAGTGAACCTGTGAATGTAGGAAACACAAGGCCTATTGTGTGTGTAAAAGTAAGAAAATTCAATATGTTTCACACATCTATAACACTAATAAATAGGTTAAATCTATATGTGTGTTTTCCAAAGAAGTGCTAATGTTGTATAAAACTTTTACATATTCTTGTAAACGCGCCTCTGATTATAATGTTCATGTCTTCAAAAAAATTTGAAAATCCGTCCGTAGAAGACGAAGATACTCTCCTTCATTAACATTTTCATCAAAGAAATAAGGTCCAGTTATGTAACTACCCACTATTCCTCCTCACACACTGAATGACCAACAATTTTGAAAGTTTGCAGGTGTGATAAAGTGAAGGTTTTTATGTGTTATAATAACGAAAATTGTGACGATTAAGGTATCCATTTTAATAGAAGGTAGCTTCGTCGGTAAACAACAAAAAAATGGGAAAGTCAGGCTAATTTATTTGCTGCCCATTGACAAAAATGTAATTAAAAACAATGAGAAAATGTTTTTTTTAACGTGTTTTGGTCAAAAAATTTTTAAAAAAAATTAATAACTCAAAAACTATTGCCTCAATTTTGAAAAGGAAAAACAGCTGAATAGACAATTTAAAACAGTACTAAAAAATCCAAAAATATATAGAGTGAGTCGTTTAAAAGAATTAAGTTCCATGCATTGCCGGTGAAACCGGAAGTGCGTCAGGGCTTAAAGTATTTTTAGAATATGCGCCTTAAGCAACCATGAAACTTCCTCTAATTGTTTTTTCTTTTATTTAAAACATAAAGGAGCAATCAAAGAAACGGCTACTAATGACTCACCCTGTATGTTGCAACATACTGTACATATGTTGCAAATTAAAAGCAAATTTTTGGAAATCGACTGCAAATTAAATGGAAATTATATCAGAAAGTATTTTCAGATTCGCATGTAATTTGAGATACACTGTACATACATGATCACCAAAACATAAATATTTTTCGTAAAATATGGTTGAACAATAGGTACTTGAAATACTGTGTTGGCCGGATATTTTCAGTAGATTTATTATTAAATGAGAATCCGAGATGTATAAGTTCTATTTTCGGTTTTTTGTAATTGAGAAGCATGTTGTTTGTAACCTTTTTTTCTTTAAAGATTACTCTTTTGATGCCTGACAGAAACACTTATATAACGTAACTGAGTATGACTGAGTAAGCTATATACAGGTATGTCGACCCTATATTTGCAGTAGACATTAAAATTTTGCAACACTCAACTTGCCTAATAATGCCCGATCGTTGGCAGCGCCCTCTGTTTAAGAATTGCTGCACCTACCACCCTGATTATAATAAACGAAATCTATTTTTCCCATAAGAATATGCTGCATGACATGGAAAGTGCAACACCAAGAATGGGTGCGAATTTTTTGACCAAACTTGGTAGAAACGTATAACTAGTCAAAAGCAATAATTGATTAAAATTTTGTTGCGATAGATCAAGTGGTCATGACACATCTGACACTTCATTCAGTTTTCGCTGACATTAATGTGTGGTGTATTAATTGTTTGTTTGAAATTAATTTCAACGGTTTTGTCTTATTATACCTTTGTTTAACGTGTTTAAAGAGTTTTATTATGCTTAGAGTGCGGCAACGTGGAAATTATCGCCAATTAAGCGAATTCGACAGAGGTCGAATTGTTCGTTTGCGAGAAGGTGGTTTTTCATACAGGGAAATTGCAAATCGCCTTAACCGGACCAATCCACCATTATGCGCTGTTATCAATCATGGACTAGGGAAGGTCAGGAAAGACGCCAAAGAGGAACCGGAGGCCGAAGAAAAACTAATGAGATACAGGACCGCCGCCTTCGCTTAATGGCACTAAGAGACAGGTTTTCCAGTACCAGATCAATTGCTGACGTGTGGTTAGGTAATATTGGTCGTCCTGTAACCCTTCGAACCATTTATCGTCGAATTAGGGGTTTCGGCTTACAATCTTATCGTCCACATCTTGTTTTACCACTTACGGCTCAACACCGACAGCAACGTTTGGAGTGGTGTAGATTGCGACTGCACTGGAACTTGGAGTGGCACAGGGTGGTATTCAGTGATGAATCTCGATTTTGTCTAGGGATGCATGATGGCCGTATGAGGGTCAGACGAAGACGTGGGGAACGTCGTGATATTCAGTTTTCCGTTGAAAGGCATGTGCATCGAGCAGTGGGTGTTATGGTATGGGGTGCTATAGCATATGGGAGTAGGTCTCAATTGGTGTTCATCCAAACCACCATGAACGCCCAGCGTTACATTGATGAGGTGGTAGAACCCCATATTCTACCATATCTTCAAACGCTCGAAGACCCACTTTTCCAGCAGGATAATGCCCCTCCCCACGTAGCGAGAATTTCTATAAATCGCTTGGAAGAGGCTCATGTCAATATCTTGCCATGGCCACCCAAATCCCCCGACCTCTCGCCAATAGAACATGTGTGGGACATTATGGGACGAAAACTTATGAATTTAGCCAATCCCCCGCAGACACTAATAGCTCTCCGGCATGAATTACATGTTGCTTGGGACACCATACCCCAAGAGGATATCGACCACCTAGTCGAATCAATGCCACGAAGAGTGAGGGAGTGTGACACTAATAGGGGCGGTTCAACACATTATTAATAAAAATTATGTTAAATTGTGTTAGTCTTTTGTTTTTTTCTTTGAAATTTTAATCAATTATTGCCTTTGACTAGTTATACGTTTCTACCAAGTTTGGTCAAAAAATCCGCACCCCTTCTTGGTGTTGCAGTTTCCATGTCATGCAGTATATGTCTCTTAAATCCAAATCAATTGGAATTCCGGGTGAAAACAATTAAAAGCACAAGACAGCTATAAAATACGCTTAATTGCTTTGTATCAAGCATCAAAAGAAAGAGAATTTATTTCTCCAGGGGCTAAGCTACCTATTATCTTACAATTATCTATATATTCCAAGTAATTACGAAATAAAGTAGCAGATTTTTGGTATAAAAGCTTAGCTTCCTGTTTTTTAACATTTTTTTCCACATTAATCGAACAAATTTCCGTTTTTAAAACTACCCAGACCCCTGGAGATAAGTTTGTAGATTATGCTCGTATTTTTTTATTGTCATTTTGTTGCTAACTAACGGATTCTGGTGCGATATGTTAGCAACATGTTTGCAATGTAATTTAGATGGGCGAGGTGGCCACATTAAGGGTTTTCAGTGTCCCAGTAGCGGCTATTCTGTTCATTAGCAAAGCCAGCCAAGTTGAAATGTACTTCGTCGCTCATAATGATTTTTTGCAAAAATAGTGGTCGTCTATACCTAACTGTAAAACTCGTGCACTCCAATCTCGCCGCCGTTAATCCAAGTGAATTCCACAAAAATGCTGTCCAAAGATTTCCATTATTACAGTCGCAAAATCCGTAATCATACATACTCAACTTAACCATAACATACACGCTTTACCGAAGTGCAACACTAAACACAATATAAACGACGCGTAGAGCAAAGACACGGTTTCAACCCAGAAACCAAGAAGGTTTTTAATTTGCATTTTAAAAGATATTTCGACATATCTTGAATCTTTGTTTTTGGTACTTATCACCTCTCTAACTTCCACTCTACATTTATAATTTTATAACTTAACCAATACATAAAATTTTAAACATTCCTATTAGATGTAATGTTTACAAAGCATTCATGTTATAAGTGCAGTATAATTCAGTTAAAATGTTGAAAAACCTTGACGTACTTTCGTATTTGTCAGTTAAATATAAACTGTTGTCCCTGGACCGTGTTATGTTTCGATAAATTCGTGTGGCAGTCGCATCCGCATTTCGAAGCTTTCGACGTGAAAGTAATTTCCCGAAATGGGTGACGACAGTTTTACTTCCCGCTGGTTCTCATTCAAGTTCCTGGGTATTGATCAGTCAACAAATGTGTCTACTATATGTGCATACATACCAGTTTGCTACGAATTCTTCAACCTGTATTTACTTGAAATGAATTCACCAATAACTTTATATTACTATGGTCAACAAGAAAACACTAATATCATATTTTTTAGATCAATAGAATTATACTTACGATTACTTCGCATTTTCGGCGTCCTATAATTCCAGACTCACCAAGGAATTAATTTCAATTTACATTAGAAATTAATATAGAATAGACATTCCGTAAAATGAAAAATTATTTATTTATTAAAAAAAATTAGTGGAGTATTGTATTTTATAACTATTTTGGTACCAGAGTTTATTACAAACAATTTTTATGCTTACAATTTTTAAATAATAATGCTAAGGAAGGCTACCTTCATTATGGAAGTGTTTGTTCCAGTATAGGTATCTGTAACGAGTGATAAGATACAATAGTACCACGCGATCATTTAAATTCTAAATTATAGCAGGCGGTATTTTTTTTTATTAGGTTGTCCAGAATGTCAATTATTGATTAATTACCATTTTGAAACGTCACTTTGACAATTCAAATTGTAAATTAGTACTTATATACCAACTTAATTTAAATTTCACAGCCTGCTCTAACTTAAAATTTAAATGATCGCGCGGTACTATAGTCCGTCTCAACCCTATTATGCAGTACAGGTCTTATGGCAATTGATTTCATGGTTGCCAAATCGTCTCATTGTATAATGTCATTACAGTTCCGGTGCAATATCTAACATTTTTTATAATCAAAACATAACCTATACGACTGTTTGTCATTCAATTGATGCATACAAAAAATTAATAGTAATTTGAAACACTAAAAGGGGAGAATATATGGGAAGATGGATTAGTTAAAATATTTGTAATAATATAATCCTTTGGGATCGTTCTGTAGAAAATTATTTAAAATCTAACTGAATATAGTAAGCCAGAGTAAATAAATTAATATTTCAAAGAAACACTTAAGGTATACAATTTTCTTCGTTACTGAATATTGACATCTTAATCAACTATCCACTATAAATTCAGACAAAGACAAAGTTAATCACAAATTTATTTTTCATAAAAAGACTTTTCTATTTATAAAAACAACTTAAATAATATATATTTATGAAAAGAATTGCAATAACCACACATACACATGTACTTTTGTTTTTTAATATGTTACATGACTTATATAGTCTTATTGAATATTAATATGTTAATCTACATTCCGTTATACATATTTAAAGACACAAATTCCTCACAAATTCATTTTGCAAAAACATACTTTCCCATTTATAAGAACAAGTTAATAATACATGATAACATTTATGAAAAAACTAACCATGACCATACAAAAGAGTAGCTACACATATTGTTTTATTTTTCTTCAATCACTTAAAGAATCTTGATTTGATGATGAATGTGTGACGTTAATTATAAGCTCTTCAACATCGTCTTGCAAGTTGGCAAGGTGGCCAATGTAATTCTGCCAGTTGCTCACTGTTACATTCTGATAACCCTCCACAATTAATTGTTCAATATCTCTTTGTTTGAATGTCGTATTGTGCATTTCAACGCAGTGCGTAACTTGTGCCCACACCATTTCAATTGGGTTTAATTCACAATGATAAGGTGGAAGCCGAAGAACATAATGCCCTTTATTCTTTGCAAATTCATCAATTTTGTTTCTGTCATACTGAGACCTAACCTCTGACACACAAGCCAGTAATCTCTTTTTAACATGTCATTATCAAGTGGTATATTCTTCTCAGTAAGCCATTCAATAATTTGGTCTTCTCCGTGCTACTGCTGGAAACTTTTCTAATTTTCTCGTGTGATATGAGGCATTATCGAGACCAATGTATCTGCATCCATTTCGCTATGAATATCAGCAGTATTTTTCTTACAAAGAAATGTACATTCATCACTAACCTCGCTCGCCTCCGGCATGAATTAATGCAAATCGAGGCCCAAGACCACTTGGTGATTTTAAACCAGTGCTGAGTCCTTGTGTAAAAACTTGTCGACTGCTTTGAACACTAGCGTCAGTCCACTTTTTATTTACCAAGTAGGACCTGCATTCACTCATGATTCATCGGTATATATTATAGTTCTACCTAAAAATAAAACAATCACAATCAAACACAAGCAAATAATAAATTGCGTAATGAACATAAAAGTATAACAAATAAATGATAAACTATACCTTCGTCTCTGAATTTTCTGATGTCTCGTAAGTATTTATGTCTCCACCTAATGATGTCATCTCTTTCAATAAGAATAAGAATAAGTATGCATACTTACTTTTAAATGCTTGAAAAAAATAATATGCTTGCTAAGAAGTACGATTTAGCAGAAATTATATATAATATACATATATATAAATTAAAGACAATATGAAAGTTTACACACTACGGCAAAAACTGACAATTGACAGCAACGATATATACCCATATACTTTGCATAATAGAACTTGCAACAAGGCAACCGGATATAAAGATGGCGTTATTAAGAGATTACTAAAGATAATAAGAGATGCAATATCCCTATTAAACCTGTACTGCATAATGGGGTTGAGACGGACTACAGTAGCATCTGTGACTGAAACGACGAAGTTTGGATGTGGGCTTGAATTGTTCACTTTATTAGTGTGACATCTTGTTGGGAAAGGTAGTAGTATCGAATACCTCCTCAGGGTTAGGATCAGAGACTAATTACATTGAAGGATATTAAGTATTCCAGGGCTTAGTTTTATAAAAAAAAATTCAGCCAATAGCTTGTGTAGTTCCGAAAATAAAGTAACTAAATAGCTTTTGAACAAAATGTTATTATAAATAAAATAATTTAGTCAGATCTTGACCCACATATTACAGTATAATACGTGGTATGTAATAATAGGTTTCTATTCGAGTGAAAATAAAGAAATGATGTTATATAATCAATTAATTTTGACATATCTCCATTTTATTGAAATTTGAATCGTTTAATTTATGGACTTTGCAGTAAATTGAATGCTGTTATTTCAATAAATTCAGAAATAAGTATTATAAAACTTTGGGGGATGAAAAACAAAGATTTTTAAGATACGTGTGAAATAATTAAGAATTCAAGTATTATGTGTAGTGTTGTTTTCATATATTAAATGGTCCAATGGAGAAATATACCTAGTATGCTTTGAATGATAAAGGAAAACAATAGAAGGTAGAAGATGCTACCGATGATGCTTGGGTTATTGAATGCTTAAAAATTAAATTATTTTATCATGTAAATGATAAAAATACTAGTACTTTAGTGTAAAGTTAATATGAACATAAGTGCTCATCAAAGAAGTTTATAAAATGCAAAAGGAAAAAAATCTCTTACCACAAAAATATCTATAAAAAAATCTATATACGTATTTCGGCAACTAAGTTGCCATCTTCATTAGAAATCTGTATAAAACAGAAAAGAGTGTTAAACGTAGTATTTTTGACATAAAGGTAAATCAATATTACATGCATATAATTCAATACCTTAATTCATAGAGCTCATGAAAACATATCATATCGAAGTAAAGAACCCAAAGAGTACTTACATAATGTACATACAAAATGGCAAATAATAACTTCTCGAGTGAGGTTGTAAAATTGGTTTAAAACGAATGTACCTGTTGATATTTTTTTGCTGTCGTTGCCATGATTGTTTCAGAATTAATTTAAAAATTTTAGTTATGTAATTGTACAGAATAGGATTTTTTAAAACGTTAAGATGATAGTACTTATTGGATTTTGAGTTGTTTAAAGTAAATATGGCCACCGCCATGAATTTGATAATAAAATTTGAATATTATATATAAGTACCATTAATGTTAACGTATGAAGAAATAAGAAGGTATTTAATTATGATCCAACTGTCAAAAAATTAATCTACTTGAAGCTTCAAGAAAGGAATTTATCATTAATTAAGATTATAAACTTAGAGAATTTCATGTTCCAAAGTTTTCTCCTGTATCTTGACATAAGAAGTTAATAAGTAATCTAGAATTTGAAATAAACTTTGATGTTTAATTGCTGGTAATAGATGAAATGAACTAATACTATCACATAGGATTCTTGTTATTAAAGTGGACCCACGATATAGACCCATGAAATTATTGAAAAGATGTAAGCAATTTTAAATAAATGAAAATTTCGCTACAATATATATATATATATATATATTATAACTTCAACTTAATATGTCTTTGTTCCTGGCCGTATAATTTAACAAATTATAATTCATTCTTGGGACTAGCGGCCAAATTTTAAGGAACGCCACCTATCCTTCTTCTGATCTCCTGGAAATTCAGGACACCTCCTTCCATATTTTCACCCATGGACGATACAATTATAACTTCAACTTAATATGTCTTTGTTCCTGGCCGTATAATTTAACAAATTATAATTCATTCTTGGGACTAGCGGCCAAATTTTAAGGAACGCCACCTATCCTTCTTCTGATCTCCTGGAAATTCAGGACACCTCCTTCCATATTTTCACCCATGGACGATACAATTATAACTTCAACTTAATATGTCTTTGTTCCTGGCCGTATAATTTAACAAATTATAATTCATTCTTGGGACTAGCGGCCAAATTTTAAGGAACGCCACCTATCCTTCTTCTGATCTCCTGGAAATTCAGGACACCTCCTTCCATATTTTCACCCATGGACGATACAATTATAACTTCAACTTAATATGTCTTTGTTCCTGGCCGTATAATTTAACAAATTATAATTCATTCTTGGGACTAGCGGCCAAATTTTAAGGAACGCCACCTATCCTTCTTCTGATCTCCTGGAAATTCAGGACACCTCCTTCCATATTTTCACCCATGGACGATACAATTATAACTTCAACTTAATATGTCTTTGTTCCTGGCCGTATAATTTAACAAATTATAATTCATTCTTGGGACTAGCGGCCAAATTTTAAGGAACGCCACCTATCCTTCTTCTGATCTCCTGGAAATTCAGGACACCTCCTTCCATATTTTCACCCATGGACGATACAATTATAACTTCAACTTAATATGTCTTTGTTCCTGGCCGTATAATTTAACAAATTATAATTCATTCTTGGGACTAGCGGCCAAATTTTAAGGAACGCCACCTATCCTTCTTCTGATCTCCTGGAAATTCAGGACACCTCCTTCCATATTTTCACCCATGGACGATACAATTATAACTTCAACTTAATATGTCTTTGTTCCTGGCCGTATAATTTAACAAATTATAATTCATTCTTGGGACTAGCGGCCAAATTTTAAGGAACGCCACCTATCCTTCTTCTGATCTCCTGGAAATTCAGGACACCTCCTTCCATATTTTCACCCATGGACGATACAATTATAACTTCAACTTAATATGTCTTTGTTCCTGGCCGTATAATTTAACAAATTATAATTCATTCTTGGGACTAGCGGCCAAATTTTAAGGAACGCCACCTATCCTTCTTCTGATCTCCTGGAAATTCAGGACACCTCCTTCCATATTTTCACCCATGGACGATACAATTATAACTTCAACTTAATATGTCTTTGTTCCTGGCCGTATAATTTAACAAATTATAATTCATTCTTGGGACTAGCGGCCAAATTTTAAGGAACGCCACCTATCCTTCTTCTGATCTCCTGGAAATTCAGGACACCTCCTTCCATATTTTCACCCATGGACGATACAATTATAACTTCAACTTAATATGTCTTTGTTCCTGGCCGTATAATTTAACAAATTATAATTCATTCTTGGGACTAGCGGCCAAATTTTAAGGAACGCCACCTATCCTTCTTCTGATCTCCTGGAAATTCAGGACACCTCCTTCCATATTTTCACCCATGGACGATACAATTATAACTTCAACTTAATATGTCTTTGTTCCTGGCCGTATAATTTAACAAATTATAATTCATTCTTGGGACTAGCGGCCAAATTTTAAGGAACGCCACCTATCCTTCTTCTGATCTCCTGGAAATTCAGGACACCTCCTTCCATATTTTCACCCATGGACGATACAATTATAACTTCAACTTAATATGTCTTTGTTCCTGGCCGTATAATTTAACAAATTATAATTCATTCTTGGGACTAGCGGCCAAATTTTAAGGAACGCCACCTATCCTTCTTCTGATCTCCTGGAAATTCAGGACACCTCCTTCCATATTTTCACCCATGGACGATACAATTATAACTTCAACTTAATATGTCTTTGTTCCTGGCCGTATAATTTAACAAATTATAATTCATTCTTGGGACTAGCGGCCAAATTTTAAGGAACGCCACCTATCCTTCTTCTGATCTCCTGGAAATTCAGGACACCTCCTTCCATATTTTCACCCATGGACGATACAATTATAACTTCAACTTAATATGTCTTTGTTCCTGGCCGTATAATTTAACAAATTATAATTCATTCTTGGGACTAGCGGCCAAATTTTAAGGAACGCCACCTATCCTTCTTCTGATCTCCTGGAAATTCAGGACACCTCCTTCCATATTTTCACCCATGGACGATACAATTATAACTTCAACTTAATATGTCTTTGTTCCTGGCCGTATAATTTAACAAATTATAATTCATTCTTGGGACTAGCGGCCAAATTTTAAGGAACGCCACCTATCCTTCTTCTGATCTCCTGGAAATTCAGGACACCTCCTTCCATATTTTCACCCATGGACGATACAATTATAACTTCAACTTAATATGTCTTTGTTCCTGGCCGTATAATTTAACAAATTATAATTCATTCTTGGGACTAGCGGCCAAATTTTAAGGAACGCCACCTATCCTTCTTCTGATCTCCTGGAAATTCAGGACACCTCCTTCCATATTTTCACCCATGGACGATACAATTATAACTTCAACTTAATATGTCTTTGTTCCTGGCCGTATAATTTAACAAATTATAATTCATTCTTGGGACTAGCGGCCAAATTTTAAGGAACGCCACCTATCC
Organism: Amphimallon solstitiale; assembly: GCA_963170755.1. Classification (NCBI taxonomy): domain Eukaryota; kingdom Metazoa; phylum Arthropoda; class Insecta; order Coleoptera; family Scarabaeidae; genus Amphimallon; species Amphimallon solstitiale. Next base: position 38,857,413 of record OY720680.1, on the reverse strand, counting down.
TTCTTCTGATCTCCTGGAAATTCAGGACACCTCCTTCCATATTTTCACCCATGGACGATACAATTATAACTTCAACTTAATATGTCTTTGTTCCTGGCCGTATAATTTAACAAATTATAATTCATTCTTGGGACTAGCGGCCAAATTTTATAAATTTGGCCGCTAGTCCCAAGAATGAATTATAATTTGTTAAATTCACATTTTCACCCATGGACGATACAATTATAACTTCAACTTAATATGTCTTTGTTCCTGGCCGTATAATTTAACAAATTATAATTCATTCTTGGGACTAGCGGCCAAATTTTATAAATTTGGCCGCTAGTCCCAAGAATGAATTATAATTTGTTAAATTATACGGCCAGGAACAAAGACATATTAAGTTGAAGTTATAATTGTATCGTCCATGGGTGAAAATATGGAAGGAGGTGTCCTGAATTTCCAGGAGATCAGAAGAAGGATAGGTGGCGTTCCTTAAAATTTGGCCGCTAGTCCCAAGAATGAATTATAATTTGTTAAATTATACGGCCAGGAACAAAGACATATTAAGTTGAAGTTATAATTGTATCGTCCATGGGTGAAAATATGGAAGGAGGTGTCCTGAATTTCCAGGAGATCAGAAGAAGGATAGGTGGCGTTCCTTAAAATTTGGCCGCTAGTCCCAAGAATGAATTATAATTTGTTAAATTATACGGCCAGGAACAAAGACATATTAAGTTGAAGTTATAATTGTATCGTCCATGGGTGAAAATATGGAAGGAGGTGTCCTGAATTTCCAGGAGATCAGAAGAAGGATAGGTGGCGTTCCTTAAAATTTGGCCGCTAGTCCCAAGAATGAATTATAATTTGTTAAATTATACGGCCAGGAACAAAGACATATTAAGTTGAAGTTATAATTGTATCGTCCATGGGTGAAAATATGGAAGGAGGTGTCCTGAATTTCCAGGAGATCAGAAGAAGGATAGGTGGCGTTCCTTAAAATTTGGCCGCTAGTCCCAAGAATGAATTATAATTTGTTAAATTATACGGCCAGGAACAAAGACATATTAAGTTGAAGTTATAATTGTATCGTCCATGGGTGAAAATATGGAAGGAGGTGTCCTGAATTTCCAGGAGATCAGAAGAAGGATAGGTGGCGTTCCTTAAAATTTGGCCGCTAGTCCCAAGAATGAATTATAATTTGTTAAATTATACGGCCAGGAACAAAGACATATTAAGTTGAAGTTATAATTGTATCGTCCATGGGTGAAAATATGGAAGGAGGTGTCCTGAATTTCCAGGAGATCAGAAGAAGGATAGGTGGCGTTCCTTAAAATTTGGCCGCTAGTCCCAAGAATGAATTATAATTTGTTAAATTATACGGCCAGGAACAAAGACATATTAAGTTGAAGTTATAATTGTATCGTCCATGGGTGAAAATATGGAAGGAGGTGTCCTGAATTTCCAGGAGATCAGAAGAAGGATAGGTGGCGTTCCTTAAAATTTGGCCGCTAGTCCCAAGAATGAATTATAATTTGTTAAATTATACGGCCAGGAACAAAGACATATTAAGTTGAAGTTATAATTGTATCGTCCACCCAACCCAGGAAAGAAAAATCACAAAAAAAGGAATTAATCGCGGATACATAAAATACAAGAAAAGGAAAATGCATTGTATGCATGTATTTTCCTTTTCTTGTATTTTATGTATCCGCGATTAATTCCTTTTTTTGTGATTTTTCTTTCCTGGGTCTCGGATGGCACGCAGGTTGGCATTGTCTTCCTCGTGGCGAGGTTGGATGTGAATCCTCAAAACCGAGGCTCTTCTAACCGAAGCTACAAATGGCGGTCTGTCACCTGATGGTCTTCCGTGTAGCTTACATCTCCAAGGTTATCCCACCTTATTCCTTGGCTACACCGTACTGACGACGACCAATGAGTCAGAAACACGTGTCTACGGTTGCTCTACAGCGGAATTTACCCGATAATTTTCCTTTTCTTGTATTTTATGTATCCGCGATTAATTCCTTTTTTTGTGATATATATATATATATATATATATATATATATATATATATATATATATATATATATATATATTGTCGTGAATAAATATTAAACATTTAATTCAAGTACATTTTTGTTGTCTGAAACAAGTAAAAGTGAAAGCTAATAAGGTAGATGCAAATGATCTGATCTTCATGGCATCTGTGTATAGGGGGTTAAAGCTGGTAGGAAGGCCAACATCTATACGTATAGATGTCATCTTGATCGGAATATACCTACTGGGAGCACAGAACAATAATTATATAAGATATTAAAACGCTTTGGGGCTTTGTTTATAAAGAAATACGTAAGGTCAGTGAGTGACGTATGTAGTAATAAATTTAACATCCCTAGATATAATTAAAAAAACATTTCATTATAAATAAAAATATTTTAGCGAGGCTCTGAACCCAGAGGTAATACCATACGTTACATTAGGATAGGACCCTGTTTTAATAAAAAATATATGGAGGTTAATGACATTAGTTATTAATCTTGACATATCATTCATTTTAAAATTAAAAAAAAACGTTATTAGAATTGTTTAATTTATGGATATTACAGTGATTTAAATGCTGTTACTTTTATATAGTTAGATACAAGAAATTATAAGGCTTTGGGAATATGATAATCGGGTGTTTATAAGATATGTGAGTGGAATTTTTTCATAAATATAATTTAAAAATAAGATTATTTTCATATTTTATCCAAATGGAGAGATATTTCAAGTATGCCTTGGAAAAAATAGAAACAAAGGAGAGCAGAAACATGCTAAAAGAGAATATAATGAAGCTGAATTTGAAGACCCAAGAAATTATATTTTATCTTGAATAAATAAACAAATATATAAGTACCTTAGTGAATAATAAACCAGAAGTATCAATGTCATTTTCTGAAAGTTAAATAAAGGTATCCCTCATCGTGGGAAGTATATATGGAGTTCCATTTGTGAAATCTTCAGCGATTTCATCGTACTTCTTAAGATTTGGATGGAAAACTAGTCTTCTTGTGCTAATTAAAGGATAAACATTATTCAGGAGCCACATCTATAAATATCCATTGGAATTTAGAACCAATATCCCGAACAAAAAAGCTGCAAGGTAATAAAATATTCATGTATAAAATTCTAAACCGATACAACATAAGCTTATGAGAAAGAAATAATATTGCATATTGATAAATAACTTAAGGAATACTTACATTCTTAGAAATGCAAGGAAACAGAAATATCTCCTTCCAAAGAATAATTAAAATTTAATCTAGTATAATGTTGAACGTTATAGCTTATGAAGCCATGTTTCTTTTAAAATATCCCTTTAAATAATTTAAGTATGTAGTTATGTAGAATAGAATTTCTTAAAACGTTGAACTGTATTACTTACTGATCTTAAGTAATTTAAGTAAAAATGACTATGGTTGTTAATATAATTATCAAATTTAACATATAACAATGAGTAATAATGCTTTAACGTATTAAGAAATAAAATGTATTTCAATATGATACCAATGTATGGTAATTAAAATTACTGTGACTTACATGTATACATTTATACGTAAAACGTATATGCATATATGCATGTCTTTGAGATACACACATACATTAAGTGCCATTGCCGACAATCGAACGCACAGATACCGGTGTTTCGACCTTTGAGGTCACGTCAGTGCACGTGGAGACTGTCGACAATGGCTTCAAGACTTAAAACGCTGCTTATGTCATTTTTGCGTGTTAAATGCAGTGAGAGTATCACAGCGACATCTAACACCCAAAAGATGACACAGAAAGAAGGCGATGGCTTCTGACGGCATGTTCTGCTATACAGAGGCCTGTATGTTAATAGTGTATCCCGTGTAATAGAGCTATATGTGGCGTCACCAATCAAAACGAAAATGAAAAGTGTAAACACATGGATGTTAAAACTAACATCAAGCACTAAATAATTACTGTGACTTACATATACACATTTATACGTAAAACGTATATGCATATATGCATGTGTTTGAGATACACACATACATTAAGTGCCATTGCCCACAATCGAACGCACAGACGCCGGTGTTTCGACCTTTGAGGTCTCGTCAGTGTACGTGGAGACTGTCGACAATGGCTTCAAGACTTAAAACGCTGCTTATGTCATTTTTGCGTGTTAAATGCAGTGAGAGTATCACCGCGACATCCAACACCCAAGAGATGACACAGAAAAAAGGCGATGGCTTCTGACGGCATGTTGTATCTTGAAGCTTCAAGATAAGAATGTTTTCTATATAAATTATGAACATAGTGATTTTTATATTCCCAAGTTGCCTTGGATCTGACATTTCGAAAATAAATAACCTATAATATTTTGAATTTAAAATCTTGAAGTTTAATTGTTTAAATAAATAAGACTATGGTAAAATTAGAACAGAGCTAATATAATGCCGAAACTGGACTAATACCATCACTCAGAGGATGCCTATTAATTAATATTGACCCCTCCCACATATTGAGATTTACAAGATAGATGTGTGTGTGTGTGTATTTGTCTTATTTAAAAAGAAATTTGATCTTTTTGTAAGTTTTCATCATAATTATTTGAGTATTAATTTTTTAATCAACGTTAAGAAAGGTTGTTGTAATTTGGTTCTAGAGCTAAACGAACTTTTATATTTGTCTATAATCGACGACACATTTTGTCAACAACAAGATATAACTTACAGTAATCAATTGATTGCACCAACACATGAACGATCTGGAACTAAATTACCCGCTAATGACACTTCGTAGTTGTAAATTGCTCTAAGTACATTTTGGGCGTCCACGTTCATATATCAGTTAGGCATTAAATTTCTGGGTCGATAGTTGCAAATTAGACAATTTCTACTTATTACCTTGAAGCGACGCCACCGTTCAGGAAATTATGTCAACGATAGACACATACCCATTTGTAAACAGAACCAATTCAATTCCGTACGCTCGCGGTGTCAAATAAAATAACGTAGGTAGTATGTATGTATTTGTGTATACACACCTACCACCATATTCATATCTGTGTAAATATGTGCTGCTAATTATATAGGCGTGGTTTTTTATTCATGAACATGATATGTCATTTATACAACAGTTTAAAAACACGAGCATTTTATTGCCTACATAACCTAAATTTCGAAAATTAGGGTGGAGAAAACATTTTAAATAGGTACTTTAAACATTGATCAAGCAGTTATATATAATAGCAGTATTTGTTAAATCAAAAGGCCCACACTTGCTGGCAATAATAATTAGGGCTGAAGTAAAACACAATTTACAACTAATTTCCAGTTTAATCACAATTTATTCAAAAATATGACATGTTTCATTACGATTTAGCTTCATCAGATATTATTACATTACTACTAAGTATACCGGGTGGTGCAATAGTGTGTCGGCGGAGCTTAGTATGAAAACTAATAACACTGTAGCAATGAGACTTTACGTACGTATGTAGTATGCGACTGTGCATTTTCTAATTTTATTTACAAATATACAGGCTGTTCCAAATTTTTGCAACAACCTTCAACTGTTTTATTTTAAATACATTGCTATACTTTCTAGATATTATAATTATAGTCACCCAAATTATCTTTGCAATGATATATGGATATGTCCACTTCAGACTGTTAGTTTTGATTATATTGATAATTTTGTTAAAATCTTGACAGTTGCAGCATCTAACATTTTAAGCTGTTGTCTGAAAACGGGTAGAATACCTTACGTAACTCTTGTGTTACTAATTTATGGACTAACACGTTATTTGTTTTGAGGATGAACAAAATGAATAAATATACAGTATGTTACATATATCGTGCCTAAGTTATCGATCTTTATTGGTTATTTTCTCGTTTTTTTTTCTTAAATCTAACCTATAATATTTTTATAAGTCAGCATATTCCTTGTAAAATTGCCTTTAAAATGGTACCAATAACATAGTACTTATTTCTAGTATTTTCAAAGTTATAACCCTTTAATGGGATATACTCATGTTTATAACATGCAATATGTGGGGCACTTAATAGGTGGTTGGCCTTGGTTTAAAAAAAATGGCTGTGCAACCAATCGTCAAATCTCTACTTCAAAAGTCCATAAAAAGTCGTTTTCTGTATTTTCTCTTTGCTGTAATTGCGTTTTATTGTTATAAATTAAGTTCGGCTAGTGAATTATTAATTTCTGTATAGTTGTTGTTACGTGTTGTATTTACCTTGTTATCAGTTATATCGTTTTATTGACATTATTTTTTATTTAGATACCATAATAGTTTATTGTTGTTTTTGCTTTAAAATGAATTTTTCGAAAGAGGAGCTCATAGACATGGTATTTGCTCTTGGCGCCAGCAACAGAAATCCATTTTTAGCTTCAAGAACATATGTGATGAATATCCCGACCGAAGACCACCGGATAATTAAACGTTTGAAAATTTGTTGATAGGGTTTCTTCGAACAGGTTCAGTGAATTACGTCGAACATGAAAGAAGTAAGACTATGATTACAGAAGATAATGAAGTGACAGTCGTCCAGTCCATTGTGGAAAATCCGCACGTATCTACAAGGATAATTTCGAAACAACACGGGATAGAAGTCACTGCTGTAAAAAGGATTTTAAAAAAACATAAGTTTCAGCCTTATAACATTCAAAATCATCAAGGCTTATTACAAACGGACTTTGAAAGGAGACTAGTTTACTGTGAATGGCTACTTTTACAATTACGACACTATATAACTTTTCTAGATTAAGTGCTTTTCACAGATGAAGCAACATTTGCTAATTGTGGAACAACAAACAGAAAAAATACCCATTATGACACTGCAAACCCACATTTTGTTCAGCCCATTTTATATCAAAAAATATGGAGTGTTAACACATGGGGAGGCATCATAGCAAACACTATTATTGGTCCATTCTTTTTTAATAATACTTTAAATTGTGCAATCTACACAAATTTCCTACAAAATAATTTACCATTGCTATTAGAAAGTCCCCCAGATAACGTCATCAGGAGATTGTGGTACCAACATGATGGTGCACCAGCACATTATGGTGCTGCTGCAAGAGCGCATTTAGATAGGGTATTCACCAATAAGTGGATTGGGAGAGGAAGTTTGATAAGCTGGCCACCACGATCACCAGATCTCACACCTTGTGATTTCTTTCTGTGGCCAACTGTAAAAAACATTGTTTATGTAACACCTCCTACAACGGCAGAGAACATGCAGCAACGAATAAGAAACGCTTTTCTTCAATTTAGTGAGAATAATTTAGCTCAGAATGTAAGTCTGTCGATACAGAGACGGTTGAGAACATGTGTAGAGCAGAGTGGAAGTATATTTGAACACATTTTAAATTAAGATTGTTTTATTATGGAAAATTTTCAAAATGTAATTCTAAAACTAATGATAAAGCATTTAAAAAACAGGTGTTTGTTAAAATTACTTTGTTTTATTTTCATGGCCAACCAACTATTAGATGCCCATTTCAGACTAAAGCTTAAAATGTTAGGTGCTGCAACTGTTAAGATTTTAACAAAATTATCAATAAAATCAAAACTAACAGTATGAAGTACACATATCCATATATCATTGCAAAGATAATTTGAATGGCTATCATTATAATATCTAGAAAGTATAGCAATGTATTTAAAATAAAAAAGTTGAGGGTGGTTGCAAAAATTTGGAACACCCTGTATATTTGTAAATAAAATTAGAAAATGCATAGTCGCACACTACATACGTACGTAAAGTATCATTGCTACGGCGTTATTAGTTTTCACACTAAGCTCCGCCGACACACTATTGCACCACTCGGTATATTCTACAAATTTCATATGTTTTTAACCGTTATTCATACCTAATTATTATAAACTCCTAATGACTATATATTGTACTATAAGTGAATGTTTAACAACTATGTCTTTAACGGTGCCAATTCAAAAGCGGGGAATTATTGAGGTCTATAACATAATTACTAACAATATATGCATATATTTAAGTTTATTTATTTCTGAGGCTTCAAGTAAATTCAATTTTAAGCTTTTTGGTTGTGAATGTAGAATATCAAATTTATTGTTGAAATCATAATTATTTTCTATCAAGTGAATTGCGTAATTTGAAACTGTCTTTTTATTATTAAAGCTCTAAACGTGCATGTAACTTTCTAAGTAAATATTTTCTGCAATGTCAATAGCTAAAATTGTTAAAAAGGGGACTTAACTAATAAGTGATTTTCCTCCTTGGAGATCATAAGCATCAAAATATAACAAGAAAGATATTGAACACGAGATCACCATATACAGCATGTGTAAAAACATATTGGGGATAGGATATACAGCACGTGTCAATTTTCATTAGCCATTGGCGATTAATTCATGCAATACGTGACAACATGGCACCCCACCTTTCCTCTTCAATGCCAGCGCAACCGATACAAGCTCAAGTTAGCAGTAGCTGTTGGACTATTGACTAGGGTGTTTGTACTGCGCTCAGAAATAATATTTACGCATTGCAAGGATGTTTCTTTTTCCTTTCAATAAATGCAGAGATTTATTAAGCTGCGTTCACGCTGCATGTCACAAACAAAAGCGTAATTCTAATAAAATTAAAAATAAGGTAAATAAGAAAGGATTCTGAAAATAATAATAAACTACTAGATCGCGGCGGCCATTTGATGATGACGGCTTTTATTGCAGACTAGATCGGAACGTGTTCGCAGCTAAACATTTAATGTAGAAGTGGGAAGATCGAAGAAAGTCGTTGTGATGTCGATTGCTGTCGGGATTGGTGACGGATAGTAGGGGTAACACACGTTGCCACATATTATTTGTATACGTATAAATCGCATGTAAACATTGAATCCATATACCTAATGAAAATTGACACATACGGTATGTATACTATGCATACCGGCAACAACGCCCAGGTCGTGGCCGTAGTGAAGTACGATTATATTTCAGTGGCATACAGTCAGCCGATGGATCTAAGCATCACATGCTTCGTAAATACATATTTACCAAATAAGAATTCAAAATGCTTCTGCGAGTTTTAATATATTGCGTATACAACGCAATTATGGATGATTATAAAACTGTTCTGGAATGGTATTATGAAAACCAAAACAAATACTTCGTAATTTATAATTCAAATAATAATTTACATTCGAATTAGATCTTTATAACAAATGAATTTGAATCATTGCATATTTTTTATTGTACTTTTATTTTCCTACTGCGTTGTATAAACAGTATAAGAAAACTGGCAGAAGTATTTTGAATTCTTATTTGGTAAATATGTATTTACGAAGCGTGTGATGCTTAGGTAAAGACATGTACATCCATCGGCTGACTGTATCCAACTAGTATACATACAGGTTCGGTCTGTTTTTACCTTGCATGCGAGCTAAAGTCCATGTATTGAAACGAACGTTGTTGCCAGTATTTATACACATGTTGGCAGTGGGCACATACTGTTCGACGCTCCACGACAAGGCGATACGATCATTACGATCATAAGATTCCAATATTGTGCATGTTGCAGGGGTTGTTATCTTCATTTTTAGGTACTATTCCCATTCGTAATATTCTTAAAAAAGTATCTTAAGTTAATATTATAAGAATTCCTTCAAATTTATTATTTTTATGATTGAATTTAATATGGTTTCGCTGAAGGTCTACTTGTCGGCTCGCGTATGTATATCTGTTAGGTACGTACGGTTTGGCAACTCCTTTCGTGTTTTGTAAAGAAAGCCGCATGCAAGATAATCGTAGGCCAAACCTCTATATCCTATCCCCAATATGTTTTTACACATGCTGTATATGAAAATAAAATAATTTCATCGACTTCACACTGATGTTTATCTCCTAGTCCTCATGTCGAAGAGCGCTGAGTAGAGTTTCACTTCGAGTACCTTACAATGTTCTCGAAATTATACTGTTCGATGTAGCTCTATTCCTTTAGTGAAATTGTTTTAGAGTACAGAGATGCCACTGAACTTTAGATAACCGCTACCGGTGCTTTGACCGATTCAAGTATATCTTGTTAACCCAGTTTTGACCTACCTAAAGGATTTCTTTATTATTATCACTACATTCTTAATTATGATATAGGAGAAATGTCATATATCATAAGCATAAGTATGCTGTTACAATGTAACGAAAAATATAATAAATATACCTCTGATAGTCGTTAACATATTATAAATATAATAATGTGGGCTTTAGAATTGTAAGCTTGCCCAGATTACTGGAACCATCGAGAAAATATGAGTGTTCGTACATACATACGTAGCTTTTGAAACACGATTACTGCGTCGTCACTATGGTCTGGTTCGATTAATTGGACTAAATTTTAAATACATATACTTTTTACCTGTAGAATAGTAGTTAAATATATGTATTGACGTATTAAAGAAGTATATAACAAAAAAAAATAAAAATAAATATCAATACTAAATAATCAAGACTAGGCATTAAAATCTATATATCGACATAGGTAGACTATGTCATTATTACAGAGCGGACACGGACAGGTTGATGACTCATCGCCCACGGGCGCACTATTGAAATTTTGTATTTTTAAAAAGTGTTTAATTTTATTTATATTGGTGGTGATCTATAAAATACAAAATACGTTATTATTTGTTTATTTTGTTGTTCAAATCGAGTAAACTTTCCGTACTTTATTTATCTTACGAAATATAATAAATTTTAAAAACCCCTCACGCTCCGATCTACGCCGATGAAGATAGGAAATTTACGAGTTAAATGGACTTTTTTTGCTCTCATTCTCGGGCGTAAACAGATGTTGCAGTTCACCATATGAATAGTGCTATTCAGTAACTGCGTGCTGTTTACATTATTTCTTTGCTTCGTTGTAGTTTAAACCTGGGACGTCCGCTCTGTAGTCATTATATATAAATTAGTACAAAACATGACTATAGTATTAGTATTTATATAAATTAGTACAAAACATGACTATAGTATTAGTATTTTAAACACTGAGCGTTAATTAAAGTTAAACGAAACAAATAAAATAAGAATGAAGGACGTGAAAACATAGCTAAATCACATAATGCTGTTAATTTAAAGTTTAATAAGTGTGCAAATCTATATACACTCAGTATATGCTTTTATCTTATTTAATTTACAGCAATATGTTATATAATGCATTATTGCCTATTTAGTTATTTTCCTATACTATTCACATAAGTAGGCATTCATGTTAGATAGGTTGCCTACAGGCACAGGGCTTTAATAGAAATAATTCTTTTAATTTATTTCTCTAGTAATACTTAGTAGTCTAATTCTTCCATATCACATATATTAATATCAGTAATTGTTTTTGTATACGCATTTATTTTCCGATCTTCTCCGGAATACTTGCTAAATACATTTGTAAATTCATCTTATATATATTTAGATATAATTTGCAGTGATCTTGAGTTGGGTTGTAAATTATAAATAAGTATAATCAAGATCACTTCAAGATTTATTTTAATTAATTTTTATTTTATTTATTTTTATCATGTGTATATAAATATTCACTATGTCAATAAATTGCCAAAATTTACTTTTTATTTAAGTAAAATAATAAAAGAATGTTAGTATAAATTTTATAAAAGTCATAATATTAAAATAAGCATAAAATGTTACGTGAAATATAAAAGGAAAGTGTTTCCCGCACGAAGAATACTGGTACCGGGAGAGATCGATAGTGTGGCTCGGCGAAAACAATATTTTTCGGTAGATGCATCGGATGAGTCATGAACGTGTAAACAAGTTTATATTTACATATTTGTTTACCTTTTTCAAAGATTGTTAATACGCTGCTTTCCCGAGTGGTGCAGCACTGCGGCCATGTATTTCTGGAGGTGGAATCGTATATACCGAGGATGACCGTACGTTTTTGTAAAGAAAAATATGCATATAAGGGCCAATGGACAGAAAGACAGACCACTTCTCAGCTGGTGAAAACCGCTAACCCGGAAGAAAAAGGAAGTAGGTGATAAACCACTCCTTCTTTTAAAAGATTATTCTTGAATCTGAACTTAGAATATTTTTAAGATTTTTCGATACTTATAAAAATTTTCAACAAGATTTAAAACTTGTAATATTTTTCGTAATAGTCATGCTGCACAATTTGCATAGAGATTTGTAATTATTTTAAAATAATTATTTATGTACGGGACAATTTTTATTTTAATTCGGACTTTGAATTTATTTAATTTTATTTATTTTTTCTGGAATGTTTTGTTTTGTATGTAGGGGTACTACGCCATACATTATGATAAAACATTCTAGTGATTGTAATGATTAAGTTGGATAGCGTAATAATTTTATTTTAGTGTAAAAAATTTCTTTACTACTTTATTTATCAGATTAAAGGATTTGTGATTAATAATTTTGTTTTATGTATATACAGAATAATTGAACAGTGATCTGTATTCGAAAACATGGACGAATTTGAAATAATGTATGAAGAATTAAGGTGATTTGATAATGTTTGTTATAAATGTGTGTATAGTGTTGTACCAATTTTCTTTTAAGTGGTGTTTTGTATTGGAATCTCAAAGAAGGTAAAGTTTTATTTTAATGTATATATTTTTCTTGTATGTATATCAAGTATATTTTGTAGTACTTGTGTGTTCGATGTTAACGTGTTGGGTAATACATCAGGGATGTGTGAAATGAATTAAGTTGTTATTTAATTCATAGCATGGAGTCCTGGTGAATCCTTAAGACACGAATTAGTCTTGGTGGTACTGTGTTGGGAGCGAGAAAAGGCGCCAGGCAGAACTAATCAGGGCTGAGTTAATTAATTGAATACACAAATACTTTTATTTTATTTCATTTTTATTTATTTAATTTTAAAATTTATATATATACCTTAAGGGGTGAGCACATTGTGGTGTATGTTCGGGTTGTGTCCAACGAGTTAAAAAGACATACTCGTAGGGTGGAACTTTGGGGTACCTACCGGTGTGAATTTGCTTTCTGATGGTACTGTGTTGGGAGCGAGAAAAGGCGCCAGGCAGGACTAATTAGGGCAAAGCCATTCCCTTAATGTTTATATTTTGTTCGTAAATGATAAATCGTGTAAATTTTTGGTTATTCATATTCCAGTACAATTCATCATGTGTAATAAAATTTTATTTTTATTAAAGATGTTGATTGTTTACATGTATCTATGGCAAATATAAACCATGATAATCACGTTCACATTTAAAAACATAAGATTTTCTCGACGTTATGCTTTTACTTATTTTAATTTCTTTATTATATTGACTTGTTGATTATGATATGTGCAGTTTTAAATGATGTTGGAAATATTAATTTTTTGTTTGTAAATATATATATATATATATATATATATATATATATATATCTGTGTAATTTGAAATTTCTAATTCATTAATATTTATTTTAATAAATTAGATGATAAGATTTATTTTGCATTTTATTTTCTTTACCTGACCTGGAGATAATTAAAGAGCATTCAAAATCAATTGGAGAATTTATTTATATTTTCTGCCCCTGAGAGAATTTTTTTTAACCATTTTAAACTGAGCTAGTTAAATGTAAAATTGCTTAACCTACTACTTAGCAGAAAATTTGTTGTATCCTAGTCTAGCATAAGGCCTAGCACTAGGATGCGTGCTTGATTCTTAACTACTCATTGATTGAATAATTTAAATTTATTTTATATAAACCTCAATTTGTAAGAGTCACAGCAATATGTAACAACACACATGTGTGACTTTAAGGTAATTATGTAACGCTAGGATATTTTTTTCTTTGAATAAATAATAAATGGGTAAGCGCGCAGAACTCGTATTGTACATGAAAACAAGTTATCATAATTGTTCGAGTCCTTGGGGCTATATTTATATTGTAACACTTAAAAATATCTTTTATGCTACAAAGTATGATAATTTCTCCATGTGGAAATATTATCAGAAAATATGATTTGTTATATAAATTAAAATATTGTATTTTATATTAATGTAGGAAATAGGAAATTCTTAGATAATTCACATTGACAGTGACTATTAATTCTACCTTTACAAGAAATATCTATATTCCATAGTAGGATCGTAGGTAGACCAAAAGCACGATTCTGAATGTTTTTTCTATTTTAGTAAGAACATTTTTATAGAAAGCTAAATATAAAAATGAGGTGTGGCCACCACACGACTTTCTTATACGTACGAGCTTTTGAAACTATACAATTTTAAGATTTTTTTATACAAAACTTATTCAAAATCCTATTCTAAGTACTTTCATTCTCTTAATAAATCGCTATAGAATGCATACTTTGCAAGATATTATCAAGAAAGTGCTACTCGCTAAGAGTAAAAGTGCTACTTCCGGTCCGAATTTTGAAATTTCACATATACAAAAAATATTGAAAATCCAGTTCTAAATACTTTTGTACTCTTGATAAATATATATAGAATGCATAATTTACGACATATTTGCAAAAAATCGCTATTCGATAAGAGTAAAAGTTGTACTTCCGGTCTGAGTTTTGAAATTTTTTTTATACAAAAGATATTGAAAATTATGTTCTAAATACTTTTATACTCGGAACATACTTCTCTAAAAAGCATGACTTGCGAGATATTCGCAAAAAACTGATTTTCGATAAGAGTAAAAGACCTACTTCCGGTTGGAATTTCGAAAAACTTTTTTAAGACAATTTGTCTCAAACTTAATTTTAAGTACATATGAATTCTTTATAAATTTGTTTAAACTTAGTAGTTGACGAATAATTGGCGAAATTCGATTTTTTCACTGAAGTAAACTACTACTTCCGGTCTGCCGATTTTACTGAAAATCTAATCAGATCTCAAGAGGGAGATTATATTTGTAAATATAAAATTTGGAATTGATACCTATAGCGGTTTGAGCGCTATCGTGGTCACACACACACACAGACACACAGACATTTTTTAAAAACCACTTTTTCGGTATCAGGGGACATCAAAACGTGGACATCTGCAAAAATCTCGAGGTCGAAAATTTTCATCATCACAATACTTCCTTATACTACGTATAAGAAAGTAAAAAATAATACAGGCATTATAAATTGGTATAGACGATGCCACACGGTTTCTTATAATCAGGCATTGTCTGAATTTTTCTTCAATGTTCGTTTCAAATTAACACGTTTGTTGTCTTCATTAATTTACTTAAGTTGAGAAATATGTCGTCACAAAAAGAATCTGTTTTACTTTCTTATACGTAGTATAAGGAAGTATTGTGATGATGAAAATTTTCGACCCCGAGATTTTTGCAGATGTCCCCGTTTCGAGGTCCCCTGATACCAAAAAAGTGGTTTTTAAAAAATGTCTGTGTGTCTGTGACCACGATAGCGGTCAAGCCGCTGTAGATATCTATTCCTAATTTTGTATTTACGTATATAATCTACCTCTTGAGATCTGATAAGTTTTTCAATAAAATCGATAGACCGGAAGTAGTAGTTTACTTCAGAGAAAAAATCGAATTTTGCAAATATTTCGTCAATTACTAAGTTTAAACGGATTTATAAAGAATTCAAATGTACTCAAAATTAAATTTGAGACAAATTGTCTTAAAAAAGTGTTTTAGAATCCCTACCGGAAGTAGGTCTTTTACTCTTAACGATAATCAGTTCTTTGCGAATATCTCGCAAGTCATGCTTTCTAGGCAGGTACATTACGAGTAGAAAAGTATTTAAATGATAATTTTAAATATCTTTTGTATAACAAAAATTTTAAAATTCGGACCGGAAGTACCACTTTTACTCTTACCGAATAGCGATTTTTTGCAAATATGTCGTAAATTATGCATTCTATATATATTTATTAAGAGTACAAAAGTATTTAGAGTTGGATTTGCAACATTTTTAGTATACATGAAATTTCAAAATTCGGACCGGAAGTAGCACTTTTGCTCTTAGCGAGTAGCACTTTTTTTCGAATATCTTGCAAAGTATGCATTCTATAGCGATTTATTAAGAGAATGAAAGTACTTAGAATAGGATTTTGAAGAATTTTTGTATAAAAGAAATCTTAAAATTGTATAGTTTGAAACGCTCATACGTATAAGAAAGTCGTGTGGTGGCCACACCTTATTTTTAAGATAAAATTTCGTAAATTAATTTCGTATGTGATTAAAATTAATAACTTCATGAAATAAATAGCATTTATGGTTTTAAACGCCTACAATATTTTAAAACTAGCAATTTTGCAGCAATCCTGTTTTTATAAACAGATCATCTATGACAATTTTATTTTATTAGACGGCGTCGTCCCAGCAGATGAAACACGGACAAGAATATATATTTTGGGTGACTGGCTTGGTCAAAATTTAGTCGAATCGGAACAGAACGTTTGTATAATATTGTGTGGCCTTTATGAAGTACCAGCAAATTTCAACAAAATCGGAGTAGGTATAAGTTAAATAGGAATTTTCCTTAAATATTTTTGTTAAATTTGCATAATCCGATCCCTTTCATTTCGTCGAATTCCTCTGTCTTTCTTAGATTAATTATTTACAGAATACAAGCGGTGCTTAATATTTCTTATTAAAGCTGGTGGAATACTAAATACACAGACTAATAAAAATTTAAACAAGGAAACTGGGCCGGTATATGAGACCATTATTTTTTGTGTACTTTTGTACGAATTAGAACAGTAAAGAGATTTCAGACCGGAAATTTAAAGTGATTATAAATAAAGCTGTGTGGCAGAGATAACCTCGTTCGTTCCAGAAAGCGCGTTTTAAAGGACCTGGAACACGTAGAAACTGCAAAAAGAAATTCACAATGAGCTTGTGTTGTTGCGAAATAGTAATAATTATATTTAAATATGTATATGAAGTAAGTAAAAAGTTAGGGCCTTATGTAGACATTTTATTAAACCATTTTACTTTCTTATACGTAGTATAAGGAAGTATTGTCGTGATGAAAATTTTCGACCTCGAGATTAATGCAGATGTCGACGTTTTGAAGTCCCCTGATACCAAAAAAAAAAGTCGTTTTTAAAAAATGTCTCTGTGTGTCAGTGGCTGTGTGTATACTGCATGACATGGAAACTGCAACACCAAGAAGGGGTGCGGATTTTTTGACCAAACTTGGTAGAAACGTATAACTAGTCAAAGGCAATAATTGATTAAAATTTCAAAGAAAAAAAAACAAATGACTAACACAATTTAACATAATTTTTATTAATAATGTGTTGAACCGCCCCTATTAGTGTCACACTCCCTCACTCTTCGTGGCATTGATTCGACTAGGTGGTCGATATCCTCTTGGGGTATGGTGTCCCAAGCAACCTGTAATTCATGCCGGAGAGCTATTAGTGTCTGCGGGGGATTGGCTAAATTCATAAGTTTTCGTCCCATAATGTCCCACACATGTTCTATTGGCGAGAGGTCGGGGGATTTGGGTGGCCATGGCAAGATATTGACATGAGCCTCTTCCAAGCGATTTATAGAAATTCTCGCTACGTGGGGAGGGGCATTATCCTGCTGGAAAAGTGGATCTTCGAGCGTTTGAAGATATGGTAGAATATGGGGTTCTACCACCTCATCAATGTAACGCTGGGCGTTCATGGTGGTTTGGATGAACACCAATTGAGACCTACTCCCATATGCTATAGCACCCCATACCATAACACCCACTGCTCGATGCACATGCCTTTCAACGGAAAACTGAATATCACGACGTTCCCCACATCTTCGTCTGACCCTCATACGGCCATCATGCATCCCTAGACAAAATCGAGATTCATCACTGAATACCACCCTGTGCCACTCCACGTTCCAGTGCAGTCGCAATCTACACCACTCCAAACGTTGCTGTCGGTGTTGAGCCGTAAGTGGTAACACAAGATGTGGACGATAAGATTGTAAGCCGAAACCCCTAATTCGACGATAAACGGTTCGAAGGGTTACAGGACGACCAATATTACCTAACCACACGTCAGCAATTGATCTGGTACTGGAAAACCTGTCTCTTAGTGCCATTAAGCGAAGGCGGCGGTCCTGTATCTCATTAGTTCTTCTTCTGCCTCCGGTTCCTCTTTGGCGTCTTTCCTGACCTTCCCTAGTCCATGATTGATAACAGCGCATAATGGTGGATTGGTTCCGGTTAAGGCGATTTGCAATTTCCCTGTATGAAAAACCACCTTCTCAAAAACCAACAATTCGACCTCTGTCGAATTCGCTTAATTGGCGATAATTTCCACGTTGCCGCACTCTAGGCATAATAAAACTCTTTAAACACGTTAAACAAAGGTATAATAAGACAAAACCGTTGAAATTAATTTCAAACAAACAATTAATACACCACACATTAATGTCAGCGAAAACTGAATGAAGTGTCAGATGTGTCATGACCACTTGATCTATCGCAACAAAATTTTAATCAATTATTGCTTTTGACTAGTTATACGTTTCTACCAAGTTTGGTCAAAAAATTCGCACCCATTCTTGGTGTTGCACTTTCCATGTCATGCAGCATGTGTGTGTGACCACGATAACGGTTAAACGGAAATAGATACCAATTCCAAATTTTGTATTTACGAGTGTAATATCTCTCTTGAGATCTTATTAGATTTTCAATAAAATCGGTAGATCGGAAGTTGTAGTTTACTTCAATGAAGAAATTGAATTTTGCCAATATTTAGAGAGAATTAAAATGTACTTTATAGAGAATTAAAATGTACTCAAAATTAAATTTGAGAAAAATTGTATTAAAAAAGTTTTTTGAAATTCCTACCGGAAGTAGGTCATTTATCGAAAATCAGTTTTTTGCAAATATCTCGCAAGTCATGCTTTCTAGGCAGGTACATTACGACTATAAAAGTATTTAAAAATTGATTTTCAATACCTTTTGTATAAAAGAATTCAAAATTCGGACCGGAAGTAACACTTTACTCTTATCGAATAGCGATTTTTTTGCAAATACCTGTCTCGTAAATTATGCAATCTATATAGATTTATCAAGAATACAAAAGTATTTAGAACTGGATTTGCAATGTTTTTTGTATATATAAAATTTCAAAATTCAGACTGGAAATAACACTTTTACTCTTAGCGAGTAGCACTTTTTTCGAATATCTTGGGAAGTATGAATTTTATAGAGATTTATTAAGAGAAGAGAAGTACTTAGAATAGGATTTTGAATAATTTTTGTATAAAAGAAATCCTTAAAATTATATAATTTAAAACGCTCATACGTACAAGAAAGTCGTGTGATGGCCACAGCTCATTTTCTTAAATAATGGTTAATTTTTAAAGAGAGCAGGAATTTAAACAATTTTAGTTCCTATAGCTTGATATTTGAAATATTTTTCAAAGTCAAATACTTAAATTTGTAAATGATAATACTTAAATCGGAAAATGTCAGTCACTGAAGTTGCAATGTTTATATGCTGTATTATATGTGACAAAAATAAAAGTATATATTTTTTAACATTGTAAGATTCCTTTTACCCTTGTAGCGATTGCTAACATATTTTTTTTAAAGAAAATGTACGGAAAATTTTGTAATGCCAAGGCATAGTATAAACATATGTTTCTACTGTGGCCAAGATAGCACGAAGCAGATTGGAAAATTTCTGCAAGAACTGCTACCATTAAGAGAGTTTAAAAGGATGTAGTATCACAGTAGTATTTTAGACACATCTATGGATGATGAAATGTGATTTTTCTATGACGCCAACAAGGAGAGTTATTTCTATAAAGTGGACATTGTTTTTCCTAAACACAAGAAAATACATAGACCCAGCAGATAATATTCTAACAGCATGAAGCATGTGAAATTTACACAAACTAAATATTCGAAAAAGTCTATCATGGTAATGTGTACACAACTTAAAGTTGACTTTTTTATCAAATGGATGTTAAACTTTATATTATGTTGAAGAATATAGGAGGAAATTTACCTGTTTAGTCAATGACTTTGTTTATTTGTAAATCAAACCGCAAAGATTTTATCAATATGTAACTATATATTGAACAATTAATGTTTTAGGTCCCAAAAACGTAACGTCATGTTCTAATAACGTTAGGTAAAGTATATGAATGGTTGAAGTGTACAGATTACTTTGTATTTAGAAAATCGATCAGTCCTATGATACAAGCTTGCACTTGGTTGCAATATTTTTGTTCATCACAAATCATTTTTATTTCACTAGCCGTAGTAGTGTATTGTCTGAAAAGAAGAAGGCTTACACAATAACATATTTGATATCGAGTACACCAAATCATTCAATATTATTGCAGGATTTGTTGGTCGAGTCACTGAAGTTATAGTAATTGAAAGTTCTGTTGTGTTTATTTGCAGTTTTAACAGTAATTCAGTAGGCTGAAATTTGCACTTTTTCAACTCAAAGGAAAGATAAGAATATAAAAAGTTATTGTTTAATGGATTAATAAGTGTGCTAATATGTATTATAAAATAATGAAAACATTGGACTTGGATAATTATATTAATACTAGATATGAATTATATGTTTACTTCTAAATCTTAACAATATAGTAAAATACACAGTTATTACTTATTTATTGAAAAATATGACATTTTATGGCCAAATGTATGTTTTTATTAACACTATTATAAAATAACCAATATTATATTTCCCATTCACTAGCGAAGACCCTTAAGGGTCCTATATAGTGGATCGGAAATGTAATATTGGTCGCATAGCACTTAATTTAATAAGCCAAGGAGTACTTATTACACATAGGGAATATATAATAAATATTTTAAATAATAACTCAATATCTAAGCGAATAAAAATTCATTTATGACCAAATATTTACACATTTGTAACCGCGGGAAGATTTTTATTAGATGAATTGTTATTCATTGTAATGAGGGTTGCCTAATTTTAATTTATTTTATATTCATTTAAAACAAAGTAAAGAATAGTTGAACGAAAAATAAGTGCAGAGTGGGCTAGCTTTTTATTCAATTTATAACGTGAACCCAAACAAACAAATCTCCTCCGAAGGATTTTTGAGAAAACTGGTTTTTAATATTTTGACATATTAATTAATTTTCTTTAATCCGATAATTTTGTTCTAAATTTGATTATTCAGCAGGGTAGATTACTAAATTTTTCATAAGTTGACGATGAAAGGTTTTCTCCAAATTTAAAATCCACTAAATATCTTTCATCTAAAATCTGCTATTTTTCCATTGTTCACAGATCCACTATACAGGGTGATTCTTAATATATGCGACAAACTTTAGGAGCTGATTCCTGGGGTTATTTTGATCATAAAAGTTCATAAGAACATATGTCCAAAACCGCTTAGTTCAGAAGTTATACAATGTTTAATAGAAAGTTAAAATAATAAATGGTTTTATTATAAATTAACAAAATAATTAGTAAAACAAAATTAACTTATAGTAACTGTTGAAATTGAACGCCTCCAACTGTACTACAAGCTGCTATCCTCCGTCGTATTGACTGGCGAGTCCGTTTGAAAATACCAGGGGTATTTCGAATTGTTTCAAAAGCTGCTATAATACGATTTCTTAGTTCATCGATATTTTCCATGGGAGTCGTGTAAACTAATGATTTAAGGTGGCCCCAGAGAAAAAAGTCCAATGAATTTGATTATTTTGTTAATTTATAATAAAACCATTTATTATTTTATCTTTCTATTAAACATTGTATAACTTCTGAACTAAGCGGTTTTGGACATATGTTCTTATGAACTTTTATCATCAAAATAGCCCCAGGAATCAGCTCCTAAAGTTTGTCGCATATATTAAGAATCACCCTGTATAGGACCCTTAAATAAGAAATATAGATGTAAATAAATGAAAGACGCAGAAGTATTTACATAGTAAAGTAACGAAACTTATGAGATATATGTAAATTATAGCAAAGGCATATTTCATTTTAAAATATGTATCGATTGATGGACGACAATAAATTATTTCCTCATTATTTTATACTTATATTGTAGCAAATTTCTTGAATATCTCATGACTCTCTTTATTACTACATAAATACACTAAAGTTGTTAAATTTTTATGGTAAATTTAATATTTTACCAAATACTTTCAACGGGTTTTCAATATAATCTAAGGATCTGAACGGCTGAACTTTTGCTTAAAATTCCTCTTAGGGATGTACCTACATGATCGATTAAGTGCTTTCGTAAAATGCGCATATAATTTCTGGAATAAAGCGAATATATTTTACAGAGACGAATTCCCTTACCTGTCGTGATCTACATCTAACAGTAATGTTATAAAGTCATATTCATATTTGCAAACAATATAAAATATAACGTACAAAATCTTTATGTACGCTTCTAATAACACTTCTACGTCACTAATTGTAAAAATTCCGGAAATCGTCA
Organism: Amphimallon solstitiale; assembly: GCA_963170755.1. Taxonomy (NCBI): domain Eukaryota; kingdom Metazoa; phylum Arthropoda; class Insecta; order Coleoptera; family Scarabaeidae; genus Amphimallon; species Amphimallon solstitiale. The sequence continues at coordinate 38,835,016 of OY720680.1, read as the reverse complement.
TCGAAACGTCATCTCGTTGCTAGGCACTGTAGGCTTCCGATAACCGTGCGTAGCTTACGAGAGCGTCTCAGAATCGCAGCCTAAGTAATCAATGTTGGTGTACATGCTAAGCTTTTGAAACCTTCAAATTCTGCAAGTTGTCATAGTTCAGTTCTGTCATAAATTCAAATTATATACGATTATTTCCTTCACCTGTCAAATTTAAATTTTGTCAAATCACAATCAAAACTGAAGTTGAAATTAACCAATGAACGGTACCGGTTCTTGATATCAGCGACTATTACAAATCGACTATTCAAATGTAGGTAACAAATCAGGTATGTATTTTTTCATTAAGTGGCAAACGTGTCAAATAGATGAAAATGTCCGACAAAAAGAGATTTAGCGATGTTTCGGATGAAATTATTGATAATCACATCGATTTGACAACTCATTTTTTACTATGAAACTTGGTTTAGGAAATAATCTTAACAAATATAGCTCGAGCTTGATAAGTAGTCGACTATTACATTGTTTCAATTTTTCTCGTGTGCCTCCTAATTTGACTTAACCAAAATTGGCATTAATAATTAAAGACTAAAGCCCTCGAGCTAAAGCTCTCGTGCTCTAGTCAAATTATTAATGCCAATTTTGGTCTCGTCAAATTGACCGTAGCGCACACTCGAAAAATTGATCACAATGAAATAGTCGACTATTTGTCAAGATCTCGTTATATTATCTTTGATTATTATTAATTACATGTCATGACCAAACTATCAAAATTATGCACTGTCACCCACCATTAAAAAAAAGGCGGTGGATAGTCGTCCGACGGTTGGATGAATAAATTATTATCTTAAAATTCCGATGTTCGGACGTTTAATAACTTTTATTATTGTTCCGACAGTATGCGCACGTTCACCAATGAACTACAATAGCTCGACATAACCTAAGAATTAGTTGCAAAAGCCAACCGTGACTTAAAAATGAATACAATTACAGTAGGAAAGAAGTTCGATACTTTAAAAGATGTGTATGATTTTGTGAGTGAAGTGGAAAATAATGAACTTATAACTTTTTACAAAAGGGATGCAAAGAAGTTAACTACCGTTTCAAAAATTTACCCTCAGAAGTGTAAGAAAGCGAAAAATGACTTGATTTATTATCGACTGGAGTATACATGCATTAAAGGAGGGAAAAGATTTAAAAGTGTCAGCAAAGGAGCACGAAAAGTGAGGTAGTTTGCCACTTACTTTTATTCATTTTGTCTAAAAACTATTGTTTTAAATTTAGCACTTTCCGAGAAGACTGTCCCATGAAAATTGTGTTTACTTTGGCGGAAGCTGGTCAAAGTTTAATATTGAGTAACGCTTTTACGACTCACAACCACAATGTTAACAAAGAAACATTTAGCTTATTCCCAAGAAAACGACATTTAGACAATGAAGAAAAAGAAGAAGTACTAAAATTAAAAAGACTAAAATGTAATAAAACCTTACTTAAAGACTACATGCAGCATAAAACCGGAAAAAATGTATTACTTCGAGATCTTACAAACATCAGGGCAACAACGTCTCCAAATAGTGACTTGCTAGAAGTAGCCAGGATCTTACAAGAAGATGAAGACAGAGATTCTGTGACAGAACTGTTAATTGGTGAAGATAATATTCTTCAAGGGATTTATTTTCAAGAGTCGGCAATGAAAAATAGTTTCTCTTTATACCCTGAGCTACTCTTACTTGATGCAACTTATAAATTAAATAATTTAAGAATGCCGTTTTATATACTAATGTCGATAGATGGAAATAATGCAGGAATTGTAGTATGCACTTTTTTACTACAAAATGAAGATTCGGAATCGATTGGATATATGTTGAAGATATTTAAAGAACATAACCCGTCGTGGAATAAAACTAAAACAATATTAACCGACAAAGATTTTAGCGAAAGAAAAACTTTATCTACTGAATTTCCTAACGCTAATCTCTTGTTATGCTTGTTCCACACATTGAAAGCATTTCGTACTACTATAACAACTCAGTCAATGGGTATAAATGGTGAAGAGAGACAAGTTGTACTAAGTTTATTACAGAAAATGGCCTACTCAAAGACTAAAGATATTTATGAAATCAATTACAGATCACTAGTGGAACTAAATTTTTTGCGAGTTTTGAATTATTTCAACAATAACTAGCACAACTGCAAAGAAGAGTGGGTGCAATGTTTTAAAAAGAAATGTTGTACTTACGGAGTTGCAACTACCAATCACCTGGAATCATTTAACCAGAAAATTAAAGCAGTCCGTACAAAATATAGCACATTGCAAGATTTTTATAGAGAATTTAGAATTCTTTCGAACTCTGTAAATTCAGAAAGGAAGCAGACATGCTTGCACATGATGTCGAAGAAATTCAGCTCTTTAACGAAAGATTCACTGAAAGAAAAATATTTCAAAATTGTTACGCCTTTCGCTTTTAAGTTTATAGAAAATAATCTATCAAAATCAGAGACAGTTACATTCGATGAAGAACAAGAAGATTATTGCATTTTAAAAAGAACCGCCATTAAAGTATCACAAAACTATTGTGAATGTAATTATTTTATGGATATGCAGTTACCATGCAAACACATGTTTAAATTTAGACAATTAAAAGGACTGGATTTGTACAGCGAAGATCTTATACCTAAAAGATTTAGAAAACACTTGTATTTCCGAAATTATGGATTGCATTTGGAAGGCACATCGATGAGTAATAATGTGACGTTAGATGAATCAAACGTACATTATGATAGCGATTCAGAATATATCAAAATTCAGTCGAAATGCGAAAGGTCTATTTTAACACAGCAACAAAAATATACTAGAGTGTTGGCCAAATGTCAGCAGATAGCAACTATAGTGTCGGAAATGAGTATGAGTGAGTTTAGTAAACATTATTCTCAGTTGGAAACTTTAGTAAACATGTGGAATGAACACGAACAAACTATTATAGTTGAAGAGACGGTCATTGATGAAGAGACAGAGATGGCACCTGAAAATACATTAATTAATATTGAGCCAGATATCAGAGTTGAAGAGACATCGATTACGGAACAGCCAAATATCACAGTTGAAAAGACACTAATTACGGAAGAGCTAAATATCACAGTTGAAAAGACATCCATTACGGGAGAGCCAGGCATCACAGTTGAAAGGACATCGATTACGGAAGAGCCAAATACCACAGTTGAAAAGACAACGATTACGGAAGAGCCAAATATCACAGTGGAAAAGACATCGGTTATTGAAAAGCCATTTTTAAAATAAATACGGTGCAGTTATAATAATGTCTTTATAATTTACCAGAAAATCTAAAAAATGATATGAATACATCAGTTTTTTAAGTCATCGTTAGTAATTGCCTTCGGAACAATAATCACAATTACTATTTGTCCGATCATCGGAATTTTAAGACAATAATTTATTCCTCCGACAGTCGGACGAATATCCACTGCCTAAAAAAAAAGCATAGTCGTCTCTAATGAGGAAAGTATTTGAAGGCACGGTATATCAATTCCGCATTAAATTTGGATGAATAGGATAATTATTGTCTAATTGCTAAATATCTAAACGTATTGATTAATGCCGGAGTTCGTTAAAAATCATATTCTGCCAAGATCTTTTTGTAATAGAATGTGATATCGAATCAGTAGACGAATCATCAGGGGTGCGTTCAGAAATGTTGGATAGGATACTGGCATGGTCAGGTCCAATGATCTAATACTATTATACTACTAGATGCAGTGTACGCTATGTCTTGCTGATTAGGAAGTGACCCACACCATACGAGAAAGAAGGAAAATACATGAGCGTCGAAAGTTTGACAAGGATGAACAAAATTGACCGTTTTATGTGGGCAAAATTCAAATATGTTGCTATAGCTTGTAATGGCTTATAATGTTTAAAAGTATTATTTTGTTAAAAATATGCTATATTATGAGGAAAGTAAAGGTATTGCAACTTTAATAATCAAAAAGATAAATAATTAAATATATATTATTAATATGGTATTAAATATATTCTGTTTAATAACATTTTAAAGGTATCTATGCTAGTTGCCATTCTTCATTAAGGAAAGAAAATTAAATAAATGACTTTTAATGACTATGAGATAACTATATGATTTTGTTCTTCTAATAATACCTATTTTAGCATGTTTGATGATCATTCAGTTTTTATTTAAAACAGTAGTATTAGAAAAATATTTTAAAAATCACTACAGATATCAGTTGGAAATTTTGAATTGACCACTAGAATTTTTCAAAATATTACCTGTGATATTACGTTCTGAAAAAATAAATATAGAAACTGACAGCTTTTCTTAGGTGTTCCTTACAACTTCTGATATATTCAAAATAAAAGACAATTAATGCTTAATTTTTTATTAAAATATATGTACATATAATTAATATGGATTAACAAATACGTAAAAAATGGTAAATATGTGATCGAAGAAAAATGGAGAAAGAAATATGAAAAATACATAAAGCTAGAATAACAACTTGTATTATTTCGTGAGGTGTTTTTTCTGTGACTAATTCAAATACTTCAACATTAGTTACATTTGGGGATTCTGAACTATAAGGTAAATAGAACATTAAAAATATCTAGGTAGAATAATAACTACAAATAGAAATGAAATCTTACTTTAACACTTCTTTGCTTGGTGCATCAGTAATTTTTAATCGTTGAGATCTGCTATTACAGGGAAAATACTTTGAATTGCATTTTGGGGCAAATATTTTCTTCCATAACTTATAACAAAATCTTCAGGAACAAAATGCTCTGAACACAATCTTGAATATTTTGATGGCTTAAAATCCTTTCGTTTAGTACAAATTATCCACTGCTTGCATAGTACTTGATCAGATTGAAAACTAAAATTTTTTATATCAAATCTACAAATCATCTATTTTATTAAGAATAGTTAACCTGTGAAATGATACGTTCATTCCCTTTTCTGCCCTATTAGTACAACCATACGCTGCACATGACATTACCATTGTGTCTTAAATATGTGACTCCAAGCACTGCGTAGCTGGTATATATAATATTCAACAATTTAAAATATTTATTTCTAATTTTGTTACTGATAATAGCACTTTTAACCAAATATATATTACACTAAATCCATGAGAACAACACTGTTAAATAATAAGCTGAAGTTAACATTTGCCAATATTCTTGATGATTCTCAATTTATATACATTACCTATATCAAATAAAAATGAAATTCTTAAAATGTGTCTAATTACAATTACAATTTTATAAATAAAAATAGTTGATTGAATCATCATGAATCCACAGTTGTCTTTATACTCGTATTTCTTTAAATAAAAATAAAGTCAGTGGTGTATGAAATAAAATCAATACTAGAAGAAGTCTATTAATAAAATACATAATCCAAATTACCAAAAAGACAAATAAACATGTATAAATCAACAAAATTGAGAAAGTTTATATACAAAACAATGCGATATCGCCATGTTTTGCCCACAACTAACGGTTTTGTATATCTGTCTCCTTTGTATGTAGAGGTCAATTCCTCTCTCTCTACAGTCCATCTAGTAGTTCTATATTATTAGATCATTGGTCAGGTCATATTTTATGACGACATCCACTTGGTAAACTTGGAGCGCTTTACAATTCTGAACGTCGTAGAGTGAGTCGAGTTACTTTATGGCAAAAGTCAAAGGTCAAAGCTAAGCATTGCAGAGTTAGAGGTTATGTATGAAAAAATAAAGTCATTAACGAAATAAGTCGAAAATTAAAACTAATTAGAACAATGGATCATAATTTAAAAAGAAATTTTAATCAAATTAAAATTGTCCAAAAACAAACTACTCAAACTCCAAGAAACACACATATGACCATATGATATGAAATGACATGAAATTATAACAATTATTTCTGAACGGCAATGACGTCATAATTTTGGGACATCTTTTTGTTCCTGAACGGCAAGTGTGAAATTGGAATGACACTTGGATAACATTCTTTCCGTTTCTGAACGCGTCCCAGCAGTGGCAGTATTTCAGAGAAGTCTGGTGGCCGCATTGTCCTTGAGAATATGTAACTAACCCTCAAGCGTTTAGCTCAAGATGTAAGGTCAAGATGTTCTACGTTGTAGTGCAGGGCATATTATTGAACAATTATTGGTTTAAGAAAAATCTAAAATTTGTTACAAACACAACCACTGAAAATAGAGTGAATTCAATCTCTAAAAATATTCAATAAAATATGGAATAAATACAATTCAAAATAACGAATACGTTCTACAAAGTGGTATAAATTAACCCAACAACTTTCAAAACAAATTTGAGTAATTGAGCGCATCATTGTTGACTCATTTATTGTAGTATTATGTCTGCGACGTATAAATCATTTATCCGTTGTAAAATTTGTTTTGTAAACACGCATCTTGTAATTGAAATAAATTGTCGCGATGTATGTGATGGATTGCACGAATGGCTTTTAAAGCATTAGGTGACGAACGTTAAGAGACTTGTATACTGCGTTTGAGTGTAATAATAAATTCACTCTACATGTATATATCAACGAAGACAATAAGATTATTTTACAATTATAGTTATTCCATAATATTATGAACATTATGGAGTACCTAACATTATAAAATGTACTCCATAATGTTTATAACATTGCCATTTGATAATCATCCAAAAATTTTATGAAAATATAAAGATATAGGTTTACATCCTTATAATATTGTGTTGTCTAGACCATCATAACAGTGATATATAAATTTCGCCTTAGCAAACCAGAACGTTCTACTACAGAAACAGTGAAAATACAGGTAGCCCTCGATTTACGCCGGCTCACAATAACGCCACATGCCTACGTCTTGAAAGTTCCCGGTTTTAATGGGCATGTACTGGGATTCCCCGACTCAACTGGGAAACTAAACAGGTTGATGATCCAGTTATAAAGTATTTACCGAGCTCCTACGACGTATGTAACATTTATTAAACGCAATTGAATCCATTTACTTTTTCTGTGTAATATTTTTAAGTAAATTATTGGTAAAGTAAACCATGTCTATAATAAAAGAAGTGCAGAAAAGTTTTCTGAACATGGTGCGAAAAAGGCACGCCAATCCATAACACTGAAAAAAAGATGGAGGTGATTCGAAGAATGGAAGACGTCCTAATGTCTGTAAAAGTATGAACTTAGCTCCATCGACGGTTACTACCATCATGAAAAATGCACAGAGAATAAAAGAGTCTGCGCAACAATCTACGGCGATAAATGCAGTGTCTGTTATAAAAGAAGTAAGATTTTTGAAAAATGGAAAAACTATCCTTATGGGTAGATGATTTAAATCATAAACACATTCCTTTGACTCAGGCTGTTATAACTGAAAAAGCAAAGACGATTTTTGAAGATCTTAAGAAGACAGAGGGAAGCGAAGAAACATTTTTGGGAAGCAAGGGTTGGTTTATGAGATTTAAATCTCGAAGTAAGTGTCTTAGTGTCAAACTATGTGGTGAGACGGCAAGTGCCGATGTTGATGCAGCGGCTGCTTTTCCAAAAGAGTTGCAAGACTATGTAGAACATGGTAATTATCCTCCTGACCTCATTTTTAATGTCGATGAAACTGGGCTTTACTGGAAAAAATTGCCATCACGTACCTTCATTTCCCAGGAAGAACGTTCCGCTCCAGGTTTTAAAGCTACAAAAGATAGATCACTCTTTTGTTAGGAGGAAATGTATCCGGAACTTTGAAGCTTAAACCAATGTTGGTGTACCATTCGCAAACACCACGTGCTTTCAAGGGGCTAAACAAAGAGATGTTGCCAGTCTATTGGAAATGGAACAAGAACGCTTAGGTCACACGAGACGTTTTTAAAAATTGGTACACAGATTATTTTTATCCAACCGTGCTTCGCCTTTGTAAGGAAAATGATTTACCACTCAAGGCACTTCTTCTTATAGACAATGCCCCTGGACATCCTCCAAACCTTGCTGAAGAAAGAACACCATTGGATGTCAAGGTTGTTTACATGCCCCCAAATACAACATCACTCTTGCAACCAATGGATCAGTGTGTTATTGCAACTTTTGAATCCTATTACCTCCGCACTAGCTTCATGGAAATGGTGAGAGTCTTAGACTCTATAGAAAAAACAATTAAAGACTATTGGCGGTCCTATGATATTTTGAAAGGCATTTACAACATCAAGGCCGCTTGGGATGAAGTGTCAGCAAAATGTTTAAATGGAGTGTGGCGTAAACTTCTACCAAAATTTATGCACGATGTCGAAGAATTAGAGCATGTGGATAATGTTGTTGAAGACATTACCAGGCTTGCGCGAGAGGTAGGATTAGACAATGTGACAGCTGAAGATGTGAAAGAAGTTTTAGAGAGCCACGACCAGCCGCTCTCCAACGAGGACTTAGAAGAATTAGCCACGGAATTAAGTCGTCAACATCCAGAGGAGGAGAAAGAAGACGAAGAACCTCTGAGAGTTATAAAGACGGCTGATCTCCAGCGTATTCTTTCAACCATAGAAACCATCACTGATGAACTCATTACGTTCGAACAAGAAGTTCGAACGTACCTAAAGAGGAGTGTTATCGCATCAATTCGACCATATTCTGAACTTCTTTAAGAAAGAAAAAGAAAATCTATGTAGTTTAACACTCGATACTTTTTTCCAAAAAGATATAAGCGATCCGAAACCGGGAACTTCAACACAGAAATGATAACACCCCTGTGAAATTACACTTTCTTGATAAAATTGTTGTTTTTGTTATTGAGAATTTTATTCTTGTTCTACAATTACATAGTACGTATATAAATATATACATTTATTTACTTTAAATATAATAATTTTATACCTGGATACATAATCCTATTTTTTTATGAGATGGAACCTAACTCCATACCTCCCATTATAATTGGGTTCAATTTACGCCGATTCGGTTTATGCCGGTTTTTTTAGGAACGGAACCCCGGCGTAAATCGAGGGCTACCTGCACAGTGACGGAAGAAAAAGTGATTTCAATTGTTGAGGGGTTAAAAAATGACAGTACAGCTAATATTTATGGGATGTCGGTGGAGTTCAATACGTTTTGCATAGATAGGAGATATCACAAATAAAAACAATACCATGTCCATCACAATTAGCTACTAGACCTCTACGGAAAAAAGGAGGTATAATCGAAAATACAATGTTTCTGGGACCAGTGACGAAAGAAATAGTTATTTATGAACCAAGTGCGGGAAGACTATTTTCCCGCAGCCGAGCGACCGAAGGGAAGCGAGTGCTTTTAATTGCGCGAATGCGTGGAAGATGTCTTCATGCAAGTGGTTTGTACAATATTTTTTGTACGAACATTAAATTAAAAAAATATTATTGATTAAAGTGATTTAATACCTAACCTAAAATAGATTACCTAATTAATTTATGCATTTCTTGTACGTACCTCACATTTAAATTTAGTTTAAGATATTATATTCTTGCTTATGACGTTTTTATTCTTATATTTATAGTGAATTCATCGCTTTTTGGATTGACTACAATTAACTATCAATTTCAATGTTACTTGAGAAATAGTCAAATAGATGGCGCCAGAAATTTATTGGAAGAATTTTTAATTATTACTCCTTTTTCCCCAACTTTTAGTGAAGAATACTGGTGGGAAGTAGTATTTTATAGACTAAATTTTGTTACTATCAAGTTAGATTTTTTTTATATGTCCCGAAGAGCCATTGTTTTCTTCAATTTTTACAGTCGCCTTGACAGGGAAATACTCCTTGCTGGTCGAGCGATGCTTTTTCCGAAAATCATTCGTTTCAATTTTATTAGGAAATTTCCAGAGGCACTGTAACGTACACGTAGATGTGAGAAATATTGTCTACTAGTGTTTTTGTTCTTTGTTCAGATCTTTCTAATCTGCTGAACAAATAAACTGAATTATTATTATCATTAAATTAACAGCACCTTAAATTTGACGCACTGACTTTTAGAGAATTACAAATTAGGAACGATTGGAGGAAAGTTTTATAGTGGGGACGATCAAACATACATACGCATGTACATACGTATATAGACACATTCGTAAACACTCAACAGTAAAAAAACAGTTGGCGCTTATTTCGTACATGACATTGGAATATACGCCGCGATATTTTCACAAAACCAATTCGTCTGTTAATGTTTTTAGTGTAGTTGGTTTGATATACCGGTAATTACCATATATATGAGTTGCACGCCTCTGGTGGTGGTATATATGATAACAGGAAATAAAATAACTTGATAACATCGGGCGGGAAACTATGTAATGATTGCAGAAATTTTATTAATTGATATGTAGAATACACGTGGTTATGTAGATATGAGTATATATACCTACATAATATATATTTTGATATCGTGTAAGTATTATTATGTATTCGTAATCAATGGAAACGGCGTACGTACCCGAATCAGTTGTAGATATAAAATCGAAAGTCTATTTTAATACATCTTTGTTTAGAGTTAAAGACAGTTGCTTAAAATGTGATTTTACATGCTGACTAGCCGACTATATTTAATCTACATACACACATAACCTCCATTCAGAATTCAGATAAACGCACGTGGTCCTATCACAAATCTAATATAAAACAATTTCATTCTTCATTATCGGTAATGGAAACTATATATATTTTCATTATTTATTGTTATATTTACAAACACCTAATGTAATGATAATGTGGAAATTTGCGCGCGTATGCTCATTTAATTTATATTCACTAATCTTTTAGTTGCTTACTAGACTTTCTTTTATATTTAATTGTTCTTTGTATGTACTCTTCTGTTTCAGAATGCAGTAGTGTTACCAACGAGCAGCGCACATAACGGTAACGATGTACTCCCAAGAAGATTATTTAATTCGAGATAAAAATGGAATTGTTATCCAAAAAGGTTAGTGTGCTTTACACTTACTTCGTTCATTAATGTTCTTTGAATAAATTAGGTAGCTGTAAATTATTAGTAAAGTCATTGCAAAAGTTTGAGAAATCACAATTTTTTAAAGTAAAATTCACATTGAAAATAGATATATCAGACAAATTTTGTACTTATTTAAATTTATTGTAACTGGAACCCATTGCTATCTTTGATATTTATTAATGGTCATATCGTACCGTTTTAATCTGTAAGTTAGTAATAGGTACGTAAGTATTAATTTTTTTAATATTTTGCAATATAAAAATTTTTAATATAATATTATCGTAAATTTTATAACAACGAAGTTATAGTATATTAGTAGGCGGTAGGCAATCAATGCACGTCATATATGACGCAAAACAATTTCGAAATTGCTGCCATCTGCTAAAATAAAAAAAATGGATTCTTTTAATTAATTATTAGCTAATAAATTATACCCGCAAATATAATGAACTCAGATATTTATACTTCATGGCTATGATATACCTAATTACTTTCTCATACGTAGTATAAGGAAGTATTGTGATGATGAACATTTTCGACCTCGATATTTTTGCAAATGTGCACGTTTTGAACTCTCCTGATACCAAAAAAGTATTTTTTTAAAATTGTCTCTCTCCCCCTCCCCCTCCCCCTCTCTCTCTCCCTCCCTCTCTTTCTCCCCTCCCCTCTCTCTCTCTCTCTCTCTCTATGTGTGTGTCTGACCACGATAGCGGTCAAACTGCTGTAGCTATCAATTCCAAATTTGGTATAAGTTCCCTCTTGAGATCTGATTAGATTTTCAGTAAAATTGGCAAGCTGGAAGTAATAGTTTACCTCAGTGAAAAAATCAAATTTTGTCAATATTTCGTCAACCACTAAGTTTAAATAAATTTATACAGAATTCATATGCACCGAAAATTAAATTTAAGAAGAATTTTATTAAAAAAGTTTTTCGAAATTCGTACCGGAAGTAGGTCTTTTACTCTTATCGAAAATCAGTTTTTTGCAAGTCATGCTTTTTAGAGAGATACATTGCAAGTATAAATGTATTTAGAACTTAATTTTCAATACCTTTTGTATGAAAAAAATTTCAAAATTCGGACCAGAAGTAACACTTTTACTCTTATCGAATAGCGATTTTTTACAAATATGTCGTAAATTATGCATTCTATATATATTTATCAAGAGTAAAAAAGTATTTGAGGTTGGATTTGGAATATTTTTTGTATAAATGAAATTTCAAAATTACATACTACAAACATTGCATAAATTCATATTTAAGAACAGCAAAACTGCAAATTACTACTGTTTTAACATAACATATATATAACTTAGCAAATGCTAAATGTATGTCGACAGTTAGTGTGAATACCATGATCCTAAATACCAACTATATACGAATTATTATAACATTTCTTTGTAAGAACTATAGTAAGGCCCTTCCTAATTAGAACAATACAAATTCAATGGCAATTACTTTCCTGATAAATTATAATCGTTGTGTTTATTGTTGATTACGTCGTGTTGTATTTTGCATTGCAGTATTCCTTATCTCTTATTGTTTTAATGCTTCCTTTGTTTATTTGTTATTTTAATTACCTTATTATATAACAACAAAAAGTAAAAGCTCTGCAATATGCACCTACCGCAGAGTTATCAATTACATTTCAATTTATATTCCCGCAATGGTTCCTAATAGGGGCGCCAGGAATGACCTTGCATGCAGAGTTGTATGTATCTTGAGGTTCGCAGCGTTGTCAAATGCTCAATGTAATTCGGGATCGTGAACAAACATTAATTAGGCATTATAGTTAAACTTGTTCATTATTCGTTAGTTTATATATATATATATATATATATAAAGGGTGAGTCATCTAAGCGGGTAAGGCCGATTATGCCTTTATGAGTAAAGATATTTCGAAGCGGTTTTTTCCATGTGATAGCTGTTCATTAGGAGCACATTTTAAAAATATTTTGTATTATACAGAGTGTTCCATAACTTGGTGGCTAACCATAGTTATAGTTTTTCAAATGGAACACGCTATATATTATTGCATTTTTGAATTCCCCGTGTAATTTTTAGTCAAAAAGTTATAAGATAGTATAGGCCTAAAGTGTAAAGTTTTTGACTTATTCCCATTTTTCTGAAAAATTCAATGTTTGAATAAAATTATATTTCTCGAAAACGACGTATTAGATGGACAACATTTTTTGCAATATTGTTTACAATAAGAGGTCCTAGTAGAAGCATGTTTTATTTCTTTACAGTTACTAGCTGCATGTGCAGGAAACTGGATTAAAATTACATGACACGTTTTAGAATAAAAGTCATTTTTTTTAAATGGAGCACCTTGTATATCAGTTCATTTTTGAATTGTTTATTAAATTTCATATCAGAAACATGTAAGACGTTAATACTTTAAATGTGACTATTACTGAGCTACTGTCGTTTTTTGATATGCTTTTGTTAGTTTTTGCAAAAAAGTCAAGTTTTTCAAATGGAACAGCCTGTATATTATTTCATTTTTGAATTTCTTATTAAACTTCACATCAAAAACATGTAGGACGTTAATACATACTTTAAAAGTTACTATTACTGAGCTATTGTCTCTTTTTGATATAATTTTGTGAGTTTTGTGATTTTAATTAATATAGTATAGTACTGACAAAATTATATCAAAAAGAGACAATAGCTCAGTAATAGTCACTTTTGAAGTATTAACGTCTTTTATGTTTTTGATGTGAAATTTAATAAGAAATTCAAAAATGAAATAATATACAGGCTGTTCCATTTGAAAAACTTGACTTTTTTGCAAAAACTAACAAAAGCATATCAAAAAACGACAGTAGCTCAGTAATAGTCACATTTAAAGTATTAACGTCTTACATGTTTCTGATATGAAATTTAATAAACAATTCAAAAATGAACTGATATACAGGGTGCTCCATTTAAAAAAATTGACTTTTATTCTAAAACGTGTCATGTAATTTTAATCCAGTTTCCTGCACATGCAGCTAGTAACTGTAAAGAAATAAAACATGCTTTTACTACGACCTCTTATTGTAAACAATACTGCAAAAAATTTTGTTCATCTAATACGTCGTTTTCGAGAAATATAATTTTATACAAACATTGAATTTTTCAGAAAAATGGGAATAAGTCAAAAACTTTACACTTTAGACCTATACTATCTTATAACTTTTTGACTAAAAATTACAAACTATAACTATGGTTAGCCACCAAGTTATGGACACATATAATACAAAATATTTTCAAAATGTGCTCCTAATGAACAGCTATCACAAGGAAGAAACCGCTTCGAAAAATACCCATAAAGACATAATCGGCCTTACCCGCTTAGATGACTCACCCTGTATATACATTTTAATTATATACATATTTATGTATTTAATGTGTCTGGAAAGCATGTACAAAATAGAACAGTATGTGACAGTATCAACAATAGAAAAATAGATTCCTCTAAAGGGTATTTAACAGGTATTTTACATTTTTTCCGAATAAAGATACGGATTACGATATTCCCAAGAGCTGTTTGTGAAATTCGCAACTTAGGTTCCTTTACTTTTGAATTACATTACATGTATTAGCCTATTAATCTAGAAACTGTTATAAAATACTTTAGTGCGTACTACCTATATAAATAGAATAATTTGCAAAACATATATTAATTTTATATAGATAAAAGTGATAATTGTTCAACTATAATCTAATAATAAGTATAGTTGATCTCGAAATATACACGTGATGTATGTAACATACAAATTTAAACAATAGTCGGTGTATTTTATATTAAGAAAAACAAATAGGTATATTTATTCTAAAATAAAACAAACATTAAACATATACTTTTTATTTCAAAAACAACAATTATATATATTTTATTAAAAATAAAACAAACATAAATATTTTCTGCAAAAACTAACGAATAATGAACAAGTTTAACTGTTATGCCTATTTAATCTTTGTTCACGATCCCTAATTATAGTTAGCATTTGACAACGCTGCAAACCTTAAGATACATACAACTCTGCATACAAGGTCATCGCTGGCGCCCAAATTGTTAACCATTGCCAAATTCTCATATTGCAATTTATAAAATCCCAAAAAATCATTAGTTCTTCAAAGTGGTGCAGTCCAATCACTGTTATAATGTAGAATGTATAACTGCCCATAGAACAATCAAACTATGTAGTATATCAACCATTGGAAATTGTATTACGTACCTAACTCAGATTTACAAAATATATTTCAAGTATAATAATCAAGTTGCAATTCAAATAAAGAATAGATTAAACGCAGAACAGTTGTAAATAATACACTTACTTTATATTAACAGATATAGGTCATATTGACATTATTTTAAAAATATGAATAACTATTAAAACCAACAACTTGTATATTGAAATAGAAAACAGTGTGTGGTATTCAAGATTTAGGCTCATATTAATTATTTTTCAACTAATTAAAATTTATATTAATTTTATTAATTGTATTGTAACTTGTACAAATCATGTACCGTCAACCGGGGTCACTCGGAACTAAGGGTGCGAGTCGGAACAAGACGGCAATTTCTGAAACAAACTAGTGTTGCCATCTAGCAACAAATTTTAAAAAAGTGATACGAACGAAATCTTCTTTACCAATGTTCAACATAACCTATAGTGACTTGACAGACTTGTTGCTTTTGTTTTCATACCTGTTCTGGCAGTGTAAAGTCAAGGTAAGTTTTACTTTTTTCTTCATTGGTCAACTTAATTATGTTGCCATAGCAACATAAACAGCATTTCAGAGCTGTTTATTTTTTTACGTATTCTCACATGTGTTATTTAACAACTAGTAGAGTTGAAAAAAAAAGAAACAAATTTTCCGGCAAAATAAATGGCAGTTTTATTTTTTCAGGAGTTTTGTGGGGCGGCTCGAAACAGTTGCCGCAATGGTGCGAACCTACCGAAGAAAGGTTGGGGGTAGGCCTTACAACACTTTCAACGAAGAAGATATGGAAAGAGCTGTTCGAGACGTAAAAGAAAAACGTTTGAGCTACAGACAAGCTTCAGACCGCTATAATATCAAGGTAGCTACTCTCCACAGACACGTAAAATGCCCAAATTTATTAAAACCCGGTGGCCAAACAGCTTTAAGCGAGCAGGAAGAAACATATTTTGTGGAATGTGTTCAAATCATGTCTGATTGGGGTTTTCCGCTACAAAAAAAAGACTTATGTCTTTTAGTGAAAACGTTTTTGGACAAAAAAAACCAAAGAAGGTTAAAATTTCGTGGCAATAAGCCCACTAATGAGTGGGTGACAAAATTTTTAGAACGTCATCGTGAGTTGCGCCAACGACTATGTTCTAATATAAAACGAGCCAGGGCAGGTGTTACGAGAGAAGTAATTAATGAATACTTTCAAAATTTAGCAACCACTTTGAAAAATGTTTCGCCGTCTAATCTCGTGAACTATGACGAGACGAATTTCAGCGACGACCCGGGAAAAGCCAAAGTTTTAGTAAGAAGAACATGTAAATATCCTGATCGAGTTATGGATTCTTCAAAATCAGCCACATCCGTAATGTTTGCGGTGGCAGCCGATGGAACTTCTTGGCCACCCTATGTGGTGTATAAATCAGAGCACTTGTGGGAAGAATGGACTCGAAATGGGCCGCCTGGATGCAGATTCAACAGGTCGAAATCGGGATGGTTTGATCAAGAACTATTTGAAAATTGGTTCTTGACAATATGCTTGCCGTATTTTCGAAAGTTACAAGGGCCTAAAGTTTTGCTGGGAGATAATTTGGCGAGCCACCTGTCTTGTCGAGTTGTTAAAGACTGTGAACAAAACAATATTAGATTTGTAATGCTCCCTCCTAATAGCACACATCTTACACAGCCGCTCGACGTAAGTTGTTTCCGATCAATTAAAGGGCAATGGAGAATAACTCTAACATCCTGGAAAATGAGAAATAAGGGAGTTTTGCCAAAACAACTATTTCCCAGTCTTCTCAACGATTGTCTTGTAAAATTAGAGTCCAGAAATGGAGAAAATATTAAAAGCGGGTTTAAGGCCTGCGGCTTGTTTCCGCTCGACAAAGAAAAAATTTTGTCAAAACTTCCCGCAGAAGATGGCAACGGAAATTATTCTTCCATTCTAACTGAGTCCTTGATTGACATTTTAAAAGCGTGCCGAGGAAACAAAGTTCCAAGGATTAACAGACGAAAAAAAATCAATGTGAAACCAGGAGAAAGTGTAAGCCAAGCACATTTTTCCGGAAACTCTAAACCAAGGGAAACACTCATCGATGACGCAGATAGTTCTGAGGAAGATGCAGCAGAAAATGTTGATCAAACAAATGAAAACAACGAAGTTGAAGAGAACGAAGAAAAAGAAGAAGAAGAAGAAGTTGCATTTGAAGCACTACAGAAAGACTCTTTTGTTGTTGTCAGCTTTCCTTTTCTTAACAAAAATAAGGAACAAGCGTTCGTGTGCCAAATTATTAAAATCAAATCAAGATTGGAAATTACTGTTAATTGTTTAAGGGAAAACAGAAAAATAAAAAATGCTTTTATTGATGCTCCTGAACCGGAAATCCGGGATGTTGAGTTTCAGCAAATAAAAAAAGTGTTGCTCAAACCGACAAAACTAAGAAGAGGTGGCCTTTTGTTTGATAATGATCCTTTTTTGTGATTTCATACACTTGTAACCTTTTTTATTTATTGTAGTAGGCGTTGCAAAACTACAAACGTTTCACTATTTTTTGTTTTATATGCTTAAGAATGTTTTTTCAGTTGTTTTTTTATAAATTGTTTGAAATAAATGCTATTATTTTACTGTGTATATTTTTTCAAGCCTTTTTGCAAGTAAAAAACCTTTTTTATCGCTTGGAATTTTTTTAAAAACAGTTTTACTGCCCTGACTCGCCTCTATATGCGTGTAAATCGCAATATACATCCAAATAAATGGGTGTTTCGACTCGCCCCGAACTGCGGGGCGAGTCGAAACACTTTGTTTTTTTTTTATAAAAAAAAAATTAACAACAAAATTAAAAAACAAAAACGTGGTTACATGTAGAAATGTTCAGACGCACCTTAGCCAAAATTTGGTTAAAATAACTTTATTACTTTCTTCGGAATTTACCAAAATATGTCAAAAACCGTACCGAGTGACCCCGGTTGACGGTATCCAAGATTGGCGTATACATAGAAAAGATAAGCACTTAAGAGTCTACAGCAGCAGGTCGGTCACCATCTATGCTTTTTGCGGTGTGAAGGGGGGGGGGGGGTAAAAAGCGTAAATGCTAGTTTCTACCAGACACCTAAACGTTTGTTTGGTAGAGCGATCGTAACGTAAGAAAATTTTGCAGCGGAGTATAATCGCTCCCTATCTCCCTTGTAATATCTAAGACAAATAAACAGAGATTGCATGCATTGAACTCTTTTTATTACATTAGTATAAAAGAATATATTAAACTAGTTTATAAAAGAAACCTTCCAGGAAATATATTTTAAATTTGCCACTTATTTATGATTTATAGCACGATGACATTGATTTATCAGAAAAAAATCTTTTTGCGGTTTTTATCCTTTTGTCTTTTATTTGTCAGGTGACCGAATGTTTCATTCAGATATTGGCTTTATTATGTAATTATTTTAATGATATTTGCGAGAATGTATTAGATATTAATGCTTGGTCTGGAATAAATATATATGTTGCTATTGAAATTTTACTTGTTACTTCTTATTTCTCGCCGTGATTTGTATTTACCTTACATGTTGAAGCTTTTTAATAATATGAGCAATGTTTGCAGAAGACTAAAATTGAACAAAAACAATTTTATGTTATGTAACAACAGTACCTGTTTTTCTTATAAAATGTAAAAATATTTATCTTCTTTAATTAGCGCATATTTTAAACGATTGAAAATTATATTCTTCACAATCGATACAGACACTGTCAATTAGCAAACTTGAATTATAAAGATTTCACCTTCGATAAGGTAGTTAGGAGAAGTGCCGGAATCTTCACAGCGGAGACATAAGTACGAATCATTTTTAACATCGTCAACTGCATTATGTTACCTTTCAATATTAGCACGTCCTTGTTGGTGTACGTCTAAGATTGTCGTTTTTCGAAGTTCTACTAGGATACCGCTAAAATATCAATTCTGATCCGTACACTGATATTGTCAATTAGCAAAGCTGAATTATAAATATTTCACCTTCGGTAAGATAGTTACGAACATAAGAGTGCCTGAAATTTAAAATTTAACAAAAAGGGCAAAAAGATAATAAACTGTGGAAAGAAATGAGGGTAAAAAGATTAACGGCATAAAATTTTGCCAAGATAATGACATTGCGGAGAACTACATCTACGGCCAATACTGTGAAGGCTTTATTATACCAGGAATTTACAGGAACTTTTGCGTCATGGTACGGCAATGAACAAGAAGAGCAGGCAGTAAAAGCTTTTGAAATTTTGTCAAACCTAAAAGTCGCTTCAGGTGGTCTTTTTATTCATCCTATATATAGATTTTTACCGACATCTCAGGACGGAATAATTGCTAATTAAAACGCGGTATTGAAATAAATTGTCCATTCAAGGCTCGCGAAGTGACTTCATTTGAAGCTACGGAAAAAAGTTAATTGCATTTTTAGAAATTCGAAATGCTGAATTACGTTTAAAACCTAGGCATCATTACATGTACAAAATACAGGAATAGTTGAACGTAACTCTAATAAAGCAGTTATTTCATAGTGTGGACTCCTAAGAGTGTTTGGCATGAGAAAATGCACAGAGATGAAAAACCCTGGACCGAAATGGTAACTAATTTAAAGGAAACTTTATTGCACCACAAAAGGCACGACATAAATAATGGCCTTGAGTAGTTTCCCGGGGCCACTTGCTTATTCCTTTTCGTTTTCTATGTTTTTGTGAACATATTTTTTTGTAAAAAAAAAACATTGTTTTGGGCTACTGGGGATACCACGAGAACAAAAACGTGCTTTACATTTTACCTCTAAGGTAGTGCGGAAAGGAGTGAATGTAAGATATTAATAAAAAAAATAATATCAATAACAATCGATTGTAAATTGTAGTATTAAAATTTGCTTCCAATCAATGATTACTCCGAAGAATACTGCAAACCCCTAAGTTCGTATCTTACCGACGGTGAAATTTTTATAATTTAATTTTGCTCATTAAGAATAATATCAGTGTCGATAGTGAAGAGTATAATTTTCAATAATCTAAAACATGCGCTACTTAGATAATATAAATATGTTTACATTTTGTTAGAAGCACCGGGCCTGTTGTTACAATACAAAACTGTTTTTGTCTGGTTTTAGTTTTCTGTAAAACACTGCTCATATTATTAAAAAGCCTCAACATGTAAAGTAAATACAAATCATGGTGAGAAATAATATGAAGTGCAAGTTATTAATTATTTAAGTTGCACTTCTTATTATTTCTCACCATGATCATAATCATAATAATAATAGTAACACTATAAATACATATATTTTGCAGAATAAAACCTAATATCTAATTCCGGCAAATATCATTAAAATAATTACAAATTACATAAAACGAGAGTCTTAATAAAACTAAATATGTAAATACAGAAGCCAGATGAATATTGAGAAAGAGCAAAAAAAATCACGCAATCAATTTAAATGCAGGAGACAAATATCCGATATTTATCTGCTTTCCATTACTACGTGCACCCTATAAAGCGAACATGCATTTTAAAAACTCTGCAAGTATATTCAATATATTTTAGGCAACCCGACATACGCCCTTTTCTACAACTGGAAACTTCCTCTTAAATCATTCTAGTGCATCTACTCACCGCATGGGGCGCCAGCGGACGGTGTATTTTTTAATAAAAAAGAGAAATGTCACAATAGAAAAAAAATTATAACATGTGAGAAATCCTAGAAAAAAATGCGCTTTTTGGGAAAGTAAGTTACCTTGTCGTAACTATTTTCATTTAAAAGTAAAAAATGTTTTTTTTTAATTAAAATTAATAATAACTGTAAGAAATTGTTCAGCAAAAGCCGACCACACAGCGGGACTGATGTAGCCTCTAAATGCATAGAAATAGAAATTATTAAAATTTACAAAACAAGTTATAATAGAAGCTGATATAAATATTTCTTTATTTAACCTTATTTATAAATAACTGATAATATGTAATATTGAAAACGAATACAGCATACTTAGTAAAGTACATGTTATATAATATCAATAACAAAGATATTTTATTTAATTGATATATTCGAAAATATGATCACGACGCCACTGAATTATTTTACGGTTTTCATCGCTCATAAATTCATGACCTAATGTCAAGTTCTATCTTGGATGAGCAATACGATGTAATAAAAATGCATTCTTTTCTGAAACCACGTGTTGGACATTAACCTTCTTTGTTTAATGGCTTCATCGAATTGATCTAATGGTTTATTATGGGTTGACAAGGCTTCTCGTCTTAAAACAATGTCAGAGGGAGACATTGACACATATATACTGTTTGTTTTATTTAATTTAGGGAAGCCGTTTATCAGTAGAAATAATTTTATCATAACTGTTCACTAATTGACATACTGTTCGAGTAGTCTTTTGTTTCATATTCTTATCGTAAATTATCATTATGATATTTAATGCGAGTTCATTTATAATATTTGTGTACAGTTGTCCTTGAACTAACATGCCATAGTCATAAGTCATAACAAACTAATAGAGTTTAATAAGAAAATATCATTAGCAATTTGAGACACATCCATGCATATTGTGATGGTGACAAATAGAGGCTTATTTAATTGTGAATCTTTTTTTTAATTACTCCGAGAATAATTTATATAAATAAAAATGAAGTGCTTGTTCGTTGGTAAGCGCCTCACTTGAGACCAGCTAGCTAGACCGATTTAGCTAATTTTTTTTAAAAAAACGTTCGTGACAGTTCGAATGCGGTTTTTAAGGAAAGAAAAATTGTAAAAGTAGCCCGGAAAAATTCAGGAAAAACTGAAAGTACTTTTTTCTATAGGATTTATGAATTAAGTCAAAATCATAACCCCACGATTCGAAGGATCGATATGCATAATTCTTTTTGTGTTTTGTTCGTTATGGTACTGGAAGTTTTCAGAAAAAAATCCGGAACAATTACAAAGGAATGTCGGAAAATTCGCACAAACTGCAAAAATCATAATTTTTGTATACACTGTCGATCATAACTGACGATAGGAAAGACATAAACTAAAATTTAAATACTTTTATCTTCTGAAAAAATAAACAAAATCCTACTATACTACTTCTACTCTTGATAAATATATACAAAATGCATAATTTAGGAGATATTTGCAAAAATCGCTAATCGATAAGAGTACAAATGTTCTTCCGGTTCGAATTTTGAAATTTTGTTTATACAAAAGATATTGAAAATTAAGTTCTAAATACTCATAATATGCCCGTCTAAAAAGCATGGCTTGTGAAATATTTGCAAAAACCTGATACTCGATAAGAAAACTACTTACTTCCGGTAGGAATTTCAAAAAACTTTTACAATAAATTTTTTCTCAAATTTAACTTTGCATATACAGTGACCGGCAGAAAGTGCGCAGCATATGGGAAAATGGTTTACCTTTGAATATAGCAAAATTATTTTATTGCATCATGTCTCGGCATGACTTGGGACCAAAATAGCACTCGCGATTTCTGCCGAAACTCTCATCGTATACGAGGGAGAGTCAAAAATACAAAATTACGCTAAGAGTAAAGTACCCCCATTTTTAACATTAGACTTTTCTTTATTAAGCAATAGTTCTTTGGTTTTAAAAATTAAAGTAAAATATCGAGTTTCATTCACTTTTGATAAAAAATTTCAGTTTACTGTTTATTCTGAATTATCCTGTATAAGAAATTGAGCGCGCTCATACAATACGCAAATCTTACTCTCTGTAGACATCGTAACAGAAAACCATAAATAATACGTCGCAAAAGTCAGCTACAAAAATAATATAGCTCTTGAAAATAAAAATTCAAGAATGTGATATAATTTTGCTGCACACCATATTTTACGTTTTCAGAAGTCAAAAAATTTTATTTAACTCAAATTGTGTGATTCATTTTAACTTAATCATCTTTAAAATTGTAATATTTTTTCATAAAATTAGCAACACTTCTTTTTATTAAGGTTTTAATAATAAACGCTTGACGAGAAAGAGCGACAAAAATAAAAAAGTTAGTCTCAGCTCCTCAACAGATGTTTTTTCGTACTGCATGTGTTTGATTTTAAAAAACATGAACTTAATTCAATAAATGTCATTTAGACATTTAGTTTTGCTATAAAAATGGAAGCGGAAAGGTTATCGGTACAAGAAAAGGTAGAAATAGTTCTAATTCGTGGTGAAAATTACTATAGCTATCGCGAAACAGCAAATATTTTTAACAATAGACACAATAAAAATATTCACGATTCTACTGTATGCCGAATTGTGAACAAATTTAAACAAACTGGTTCGGTGGAAAGTAAATACAAGCAACCCCATGAGAAAAGTGTAACTAATGAAGAAAATAGTTTAAATGTGTTATTGTCAGTAAATGAAGTTCCTACTATGCCATTGTATGAAAGACAAGAAGTATTAGGTATTTCCGAAAAATCGATTAGAGGAATTCTTAAAAAAAACAAGTACTTACCATATAAACCAAAATTCACCCATACTCTTCAACAAAGAGATCTAGATGCTAGAATTGACTTTTGTTTTTGGTTCCAAGGCAAGAAGGAAGATAATCCCCATTTTGGAAGTCAAATATTATTTACTGACGAAGCAACCTTCACAAGCAACGGCGTAGTAAGTTCTCAAAATTGTATGTGGTGGGCTAATCAAAATCCTAATTTTACAATTGAATGTAAAAGCCAATATTCATTTAAAACAAACGTTTGGTGTGTGTAATAGTAAGTGCCCTTCAGTTGGTCGCTATATGTAATAGTAATTGTTTAAAATATAATTAAAAATGACTCAAATAAATAAAATGACTTATTGAGTGCTCCGCGTAATCTAGCTCAGTTAAATGGTTCGGTTTCGCACAAAAACTCTTAATTTCAGGTCAGTTCAGGTATTAAAACACTAAAGTAAATTGTTTGATAGATTCGCCTTTTACTTGATGTAAATCCATTATCAAATTAATAATAATGAAAACAGCTTGTTTTAGATTTACACTGTGTTTATTAAAAAAAATATATGACAATTGTTTCGCTACCTTGTAGCTTCTTCGGATAAATGTTACAGAATGAAGTGTACAACATAAACTTATTATATTGAAAATATTACTGACTACACTACGGTTTTCCCAGCAATAAACCTTAATTGTATTATAATGTACTTTATGTATCTATTTTAAATATACTCCGTGACAAATGAGTATCTTTACAACTACTTATAAATTATACATATTTAATAAAGGTGAAGAATTTAAATCTAATTTGTCATTTAATAATATATCTAAATTTTTTAGTCTGTTAATTTCTAGTGATTCTAAGAGATTTAGTTTTTTACTTTTATTTGCTATGTGTAAGATCTCGAAATTCTCATCAAAGTCATGGTTGTTTTCAATCAAATGAGTGGCATACGTTGAGTTCTCCTTTTTATTAGTAAACGCTTTTTGATGATCTTCTATACGTTTTTTAAAGGCTCTTCCAGTTTGACCTATGTATGCTTTATGGCATGTACCACACGATAATTTATAGACACCCGATTTGTTATTTTTTGAAGTTTTATCTTTATTATTTTTAATAAATGTCCCTAAGTTATTGTTTGTTTTGTATGCTACATTTATGTTTTGTTTCTTAAGAAATATAGATAATTTTTTCTGTTCTCTACTAATGAAAGTGAATGAATTGAATTTCTCATTTGGTTTTTCTGTGATATTGAGGTAAGCTTCTTGCAGACATTTTTTATATAACTTATCCGAAATTAATTTATTGATAATATTAGGGTCGTAGCCATTATTAACAGCTATTTGTTTTATAATATTATATTCTTTATTGTAATCTTCTTTTGACATAGGAATATTAATAAGTCTAAATGTCATACTATGAAACGCCGCTAGTTTTTGTTGGTATGGGTGATTTGAATTATAATGTATCGTGGTATCCGTATGTGATTCTTTATGATAAATAGAAAAGTTAATTTTATTGTCGCGTTTTTTTAACGTCAAGTCTAAGAAATTGATACTATTATCATTTTCTTTTTCTATTGTAAATGTGATATTAGGGTCTAAAGAATTAATAAAATTGAATAATTTATTTAGTTGTCTATCTGTGCTTGTGTATCCTACTAGAATATCATCAACATACCGATACCAAAAAAACACATTATTCGTCAAATCTTTATTTTTAAAAATTCTGTTTTCTAAGTTGTCCATAAAAATTTCCGCCAAAAGTGGTGATAAAGGGTTACCCATAATGAGACCTTGGTTACTTTTGTATAATTTATTATTGAAACTAAAATAATTTTGTTCTAAACAGACTGATAGCACATCTAATATTTCGTTCATTATAATCGGGTTTGTATTGTTAATTGTTAATAAGTGTCTAATTAATTCAATGGTTTTATTGGGCGGAATACTCGGAAATAAATTTTTAACATCAAAAGATATTAGTCTAAGGTTATCTGGTAATTTCAAGTCTTTGATATTGTTTACTAATTCGTTACTGTTTTTTATACTATATTTTGGTTTAAATTTCGTGAATCTTATAATGTTTTCTATTAAATGTTTTGAAATTTTTACTGCTGGTGCTGTGATATACGAAACAACTGGTCTAATTGGGTATTCTTCTTTATGCAATTTTATTAACGAATACAATTTTGGTGGTTGTGGGTTCATAAGTCTGAATCTCTGCATTTCGTAAACACTATTACAATTAAAAAGGAATTTTGAGTTGTTAATTACATTCGTGATTTGTTTTTGGTAATCAAATGTAGGGTCTTCCACTATGACTGAATATTTTCCTTGATCTAGAAAATTTTCTGTTTTTGAAATATATTCCTCTTTATTAATGGCTATAATAGTTTTTCCTTTATCTGCTCTAGTAAAAGTAATATTATTGTCTTTAGCTATCTGATTTATATTCTTTGCTATGTTTATTTCTTCATTCTTAGGAGAATAGAAATTTAACTTTTTAATTATATTACTAGCTTGGCATTTACTATTTAAATCTTTTAAAGCTAATTCTGATTCTACTGCAATTAATTCTCTGTTTTTATTTTGAATTTTATTATCTGCCATTAGATTATAATTAAATCCTTTATTCAATAAATTAATTTCTTTATCATTAAAGTTAATGTCTGTGAAGTTACAAAATCTATTAAAAAATTTTAATTCTGTGAAATTATTCTCTACTTTATTTATTGGAATTGGTTTCTTAGATATTAATGTAGTTAACTTCTTACTTTGTGCGGTAAATTTTTTGTGTATTAATAGATTAACTTTAGTTCTCGTGTATAAATCTAAAGAGTCAAATTCAATCGGGTGTAGTCTATAAACTAACTCTGTGTGTACTACCTTTAATTATCTATATTTCTTAAGAAACAAAACATAAATGTAGCATACAAAACAAACAATAACTTAGGGACATTTATTAAAAATAATAAAGATAAAACTTCAAAAAATAACAAATCGGGTGTCTATAAATTATCGTGTGGTACATGCCATAAAGCATACATAGGTCAAACTGGAAGAGCCTTTAAAAAACGTATAGAAGATCATCAAAAAGCGTTTACTAATAAAAAGGAGAACTCAACGTATGCCACTCATTTGATTGAAAACAACCATGACTTTGATGAGAATTTCGAGATCTTACACATAGCAAATAAAAGTAAAAAACTAAATCTCTTAGAATCACTAGAAATTAACAGACTAAAAAATTTAGATATATTATTAAATGACAAATTAGATTTAAATTCTTCACCTTTATTAAATATGTATAATTTATAAGTAGTTGTAAAGATACTCATTTGTCACGGAGTATATTTAAAATAGATACATAAAGTACATTATAATACAATTAAGGTTTATTGCTGGGAAAACCGTAGTGTAGTCAGTAATATTTTCAATATAATAAGTTTATGTTGTACACTTCATTCTGTAACATTTATCCGAAGAAGCTACAAGGTAGCGAAACAATTGTCATATATTTTTTTTTAATAAACACAGTGTAAATCTAAAACAAGCTGTTTTCATTATTATTAATTTTCTAAAGTAAATTGTTCGGCACGTACTATTACTTCTATTTTATATTTCAAATTTCCTATAGTAAGGTAGACAAATAACACGCAAAAGAATATTTAAACATTATTAATATATTGATTAAAAACACTATCAACACAAATCAGGTTACAAGCAAAGGTTATAGAAACAATACAATTCAAATAGTACAACACAATACAAATTACTCGTCAATTATAACATGTGCAAATATAATAAACTGATTCAACAATGTTGCCTTATATAAATCATATCTCGTGATTTTTACTAGATTCTAATTTAGTATTTACCAAATTGCATGCATGACAGAGGCCTTTAATTCAAACAACGTTGGGTACCTGATGCGTTGTTTTGCGCTGGCACAGGGTCTTCACCGGGCAGCTTTTCCTAGGGTAGATTCAGATCGTCGTCTTCTTCGTTTCGTACTAGAGCACACACTTGTTTTTAACAAAACTTCTACCTCAGGTAGTACACTATTGGTTTTATTAAAACTTGTAACTGTTTTCTCACTAGGCTTTTTTCTCACTTTTAACTAATTACTTATTACTAATGCGTAGAATTTCTATATTCTTATACGCATTGTTAGCCTGTGAGAAGCGTTCCCTTTTGTTGGGTGCGGTCTAGTGTTATTCTACTTAACACTGCCTGCGAACCACTTCATGCGCTAACTAGGGAACGTCTTCCGTCTTTACGGGCTAGGGAACGTCTGTCTCTACCTCTTCTTGCTTAAGGCATCCTCACACCGTGTTCGTTCAGGGAATTCACCGAGCCACTTATGTACTTTACCTCTATTCAAACTCTGTCTGTGAGAACATGCACTCGCAAAATATGTAGCGTTCAAGGTTGCCCACGTGTTGATTTTACACAAACCGTTTCTTGTTAACGCCGCCTACACTCTTGGCTGGCGCCGATATCATTGTCGCCACTTACATCGATATACCTACGCACTATTTCTTTCTTACATATACAGAATTTACATAGAAACATTTTACACAGGAATATAATAATTTAATACAAATAAATGAATAATACATGTTTCCTGATCTGTGTTAATTCATTATTTACCTTACTATAAATATTTTGGATGTTATATTATATTTATATTTTATTCATTATATACAGGGCCTACCGTTACAGATACCCCCCTTTGCCTTTTCTGACAGGCTGTTAAGTCTAAATGAAAAGCAAATAATGGTAACGTGTACATAATAAAATATAAAAAGCTACAAAATAATTTTGAGATTATAGATACTTCTAGTTTGCTAAATGAATAAACATGTATTGTATATTTACAGATTATTTTTCCATACCACCCTATATCTCTGTTGGGTCTTTTGGCGGTTTTTTATACTTCCTCAGATTCGTAATATTTTGGGTGCACTTGTATTCCTTGGTGATTGGATCCCCTAACCAATAAGCATTTTCACTTACTCGTCGTATAATTTCATAAGGTCCGTTATACAAATGAAAAAACTTTTTTATTTCCTTGGTTAGTGCTGACGAATAGTTGTGATTTTTCACTAACCCCTGATCACCTATTTTACCTCGATCTTCTTGCGCAATGATGTCAAGAAGGTTGTCCGGCTTTTTTCTACTTTTGGGATCATTTCTAAGTGCCAATAGAAAATCTCTATCATATATTTTCTTGAATACCTCACATTTTCCCGGTTTATCGGAGAATATGTCTTCATAGTCGGATATTACCTGTTCCACCCTATTTACCAGATTGCATTCTGTTGTACCCATTGTTAGTGGGTTGACTTTTGCAGTTTCGCAGTTTGACTTAAATAAGCTGGGAACTATTGATGGTGGTTCTCCTATTTCGGGTAATACTTCACCAGATTCCTCGTCTTTATCCTTTTCAATACAGATTTGGACCTTGGGTATAATTGAAGAATCTTGTGGAGAATCCTCGAGGTCTTTCTTGTCGTGCTTAAGACAGTGGCTTTGGTTGAGGAGGAGAGGTAGCTGCTGAATATATTGTTTCCAGGCCTCTAATTGGGTGGTCCTGCTCGGTGTGTATTTCCGTGGATTCGGTTCTCTTACAGGCTCCCTTATTTTCATATGCAGAAGGCGAGGAGCGTTTGCTTCTGCATTTATTCGTTTCCCGAATCGACACTCGGTGGTGGACTCCGGCGTCCTCGGTTGCTATAATGACCTCTTCCTCTATAGTGACCTCTGTTTTGGTGGATCATTTGCACGTCCCTGCGATCATCACGTCTATCATGGTTTCGTGAAGAAGGCCCCTCTCGATTTTGTATTCCCTCGACTATGCTTATTAGCTCGGGTATTGTCTTGGCTTTTGCTGATAGTAGAATACTTTCCACTTCATAGGAGAAATGTTTACGTATTGCTTCTATGAATAATTCTGCGCCGATTGGTGGATCCACATATTGTGTCTTATTCACCCAATACCATACATGCTGAGTCATAGTCCCGAATTTCGCATTATATGTCCTAGGCCTCAATAATTCCATCCAAATTCTTTTTTGTTCGCTTTCGGACCAATACATCTTCAGTAGTTCTTGTTGGAAATTTTCTATATTGTCCCATTGATGTTTCACTGCATTGGCCCATACTCGTGCATCACCTTCCAATTGGCCTATCGCAAAATCGAGCTTCTTTCTTTCTGGTATCGTTCCAAATTCAAAATGTCTCCTTAGTGCTTCCAGGAATTCCTTTGGGTGAAGCCCTCTTTTATCCCCATTGAACATAGGTACTTTCTTTTCTTCTATTATTCTTTCTATGCTTACTGGCGCTATTTTCTTTAAACATTCAATTTCCTGTTCGACTTCTTGAATGGTCTTCGCTACCTCCTTTTTGGTGTTTTCCATTTCCTGTTCAACTTCTTGTCTGGTCTTCACGACTTCCTTTTTGGTGGTTTCAATTTCCATGTTAGTTTTTTCAACATCTTTATTTACTTGCTCAATTTTCTGATTGACTTCGTGTCTTCTTTCTACTTTTTCCTCCTCTAATTTTCTTTCGAATTCAAATGCTTGATGCTGGACCTTTTCGTCGACTGCTTTCAATTCTGTTTCTGTTTTTTCCTTGAAATCGTCGATTTCTTTTCTTAGTTGTCCTTGGCTCTTTGCTATTTTTTCATACATCTGGTAATTTGCTTCTTGGATGCCTTTCTTTAATTCTTCGAATTTTCCCATATTTTGGTCTATTTTTTCACTCATTTCCTTCTTGGATTCTGCCATATCTTTCTTTAAATCTTTCCTTAATTCTTCATTATTTTTCTTTGATTCAGTGATACAGTGATTTTCATCACTGTCTTCCTTTAAATCTTTCATTGATTGTTTCATAAAGTCAAAAAATGCCTGCATATCTCCTATTTCTTTGGGCGTCGCTTCCTTTTCGACCACGTTTTCCTCCGGGGTTTTATGTCCGGATGCTCCTTGGTTTGTTTCTTCACTTTTATTCTCTACCTCTGAGTTTCCCATGATTGCTTCTTTTTCTCCTATCATTTTACCACTCCTTAAATGCATTCACTTCAATTCCTTCTTTAATATTTTTCCAACTTTATTTCCTTTGGAGGCTATGTTTATTTTATACTACGGTGGCTTTATTTAAACAACGATAAGGCATATAAAAAAAACAACTAAATAAAAAATTTGACAACAACGCTATAAAAGAAAATTCTTTTTTGTTCAAATTTTATTCTACTTTGCCTTTAAAAGCTCCGCTAATTGTATAAAATGTTTATTTACTTAATTCTGGTGACCCCCCAACCAGGTGTGCCTATTCCTTTGGATCACCCTGTATAATCCGTCGCCAATTTGCTTCCAAAATTACCGCTTATTTGTGTAAAATATTTTGGGTTTTATTCCTATTTACCCCCCAATAAAATGTCCTTTCTTTCGAAACACCCTGTATAATACGTATTATTGTACCGTATACCTTATATGCTATGCGCCCTGAAAATGTTTACACAACTTTTGTAACACCCTGTATATCACAAAAAAATATACTTAAATTATCTACCTTTTAATTCAAATCTAAATTGCGCTTTTATTTAAAAATTAAAATTTTGTTCAAAAGAATTTAAAAATTTCGTGAAAATATTTCTTAAATATTTGATAAAGCTTTGTTTCTACCAAACTACTTCACACAAATTTGAAATAAATTGAAAATTTAGTGTCTTTTTGAGCCCACCGGCTGGTGCGCCATATGTAATAGTAAGTGCCCTTCAGTTGGTCGCTATATGTAATAGTAATTGTTTAAAATATAATTAAAAATGACTCAAATAAATAAAATGACTTATTGAGTGCTCCGCGTAATCTAGCTCAGTTAAATGGTTCGGTTTCGCACAAAAACTCTTAATTTCAGGTCAGTTCAGGTATTAAAACACTAAAGTAAATTGTTCGGCACGTACTATTACTTCTATTTTATATTTCAAATTTCCTATAGTAAGGTAGACAAATAACACGCAAAAGAATATTTAAACATTATTAATATATTGATTAAAAACACTATCAACACAAATCAGGTTACAAGCAAAGGTTATAGAAACAATACAATTCAAATAGTACAACACAATACAAATTACTCGTCAATTATAACATGTGCAAATATAATAAACTGATTCAACAATGTTGCCTTATATAAATCATATCTCGTGATTTTTACTAGATTCTAATTTAGTATTTACCAAATTGCATGCATGACAGAGGCCTTTAATTCAAACAACGTTGGGTACCTGATGCGTTGTTTTGCGCTGGCACAGGGTCTTCACCGGGCAGCTTTTCCTAGGGTAGATTCAGATCGTCGTCTTCTTCGTTTCGTACTAGAGCACACACTTGTTTTTAACAAAACTTCTACCTCAGGTAGTACACTATTGGTTTTATTAAAACTTGTAACTGTTTTCTCACTAGGCTTTTTTCTCACTTTTAACTAATTACTTATTACTAATGCGTAGAATTTCTATATTCTTATACGCATTGTTAGCCTGTGAGAAGCGTTCCCTTTTGTTGGGTGCGGTCTAGTGTTATTCTACTTAACACTGCCTGCGAACCACTTCATGCGCTAACTAGGGAACGTCTTCCGTCTTTACGGGCTAGGGAACGTCTGTCTCTACCTCTTCTTGCTTAAGGCATCCTCACACCGTGTTCGTTCAGGGAATTCACCGAGCCACTTATGTACTTTACCTCTATTCAAACTCTGTCTGTGAGAACATGCACTCGCAAAATATGTAGCGTTCAAGGTTGCCCACGTGTTGATTTTACACAAACCGTTTCTTGTTAACGCCGCCTACACTCTTGGCTGGCGCCGATATCATTGTCGCCACTTATGTTTTTACATCGATATACCTACGCACTATTTCTTTCTTACATATACAGAATTTACATAGAAACATTTTACACAGGAATATAATAATTTAATACAAATAAATGAATAATACATGTTTCCTGATCTGTGTTAATTCATTATTTACCTTACTATAAATATTTTGGATGTTATATTATATTTATATTTTATTCATTATATACAGGGCCTACCGTTACATGTGGTATATTGAATACTCAAATAGTGGGACCATATTTTTTCCGGCAAAATTTAAATGCAGGTAGATATTTACAATTCTTGCAGAATGAATTTAGCGAGTTCCTAGATAATATGCCTTTAAATCTAGAAGCGAATATGTATTTTCAACAAGATGGTGCTTCGATCCATTCTACATTGCAAGTAAGAGAATGGCTTACTCAACAATTTCCTCAAAAATGGATCGGACGGTTTTCAGAAAATCATTGGCCTGCAAGATCGCCTGACATTACCCCAATGGATTTCTTTCTCTGGGGTTACTTAAAGAACCAAGTATACAAACATCGACCATTTAGAAATCTGGACCATTTAGAAAATACGATTAGGCAGTGTGTCGTTCAAATTAATCCGGTTTTTTTAAGAAACGTAGCACAAGAATTTAACAACAGGACAATGAAATGTATTGAGAATGGGGGAGCTCACGTAGAAAAATAATGTACTTGTAAATAAATATTTTTGTTTACGATTTTGTTAATGTATTTTGAGTTTTATTTCCTACTATTATGTATCTTTACTATTATTATTATTAAAACCTGAATAAAAAGAAGTGTTGCTAATTTTATGAAAAAATATTACAATTTTAAAGATGATTAAGTTAAAATGAATCACACAATTTCAGTTAAATAAAAAATTTTAACTTCTGAAAACGTAAAATATGGTGTGCAGCAAAATTATTTCACATTCTTGAATTTTTATTTTCAAGAGCTATATTATTTTTGTAGCTGACTTTTGCGACGTATTATTTATGGTTTTCTGTTACGATGTCTACAGAGAGTAAGATTTGCGTATTGTATGAGCGCGCTCAATTTCTTATACAGGGTAATTCAGAATAAACAGTAAACTGAAATTTTTTATCAAAAGTGAATGAAACTCGATATTTTACTTAGTTTTTAAAACCAAAGAACTATTGCTTAATAAAGAAAAGTCTAATGTTAAAAATGGGGGTACTTTACTCTTAGCGTAATTTTGTATTTTTGACTCTCCCTCGTATACGATGAGAGTTTCGGCAGAAATCGCGAGTGCTATTTTGGTCTCAAGTCATGCCGAGACATGATGCAATAAAATAATTTTGCTATATTCAGAGGTAAACCATTTTCCCATATGCTGCGCACTTTCTGCCGGTCACTGTATATGAATTTTTTATAATTTTTTATAAACCTAGTAGTTGAATAAATATTGGCAAAATTCGATTTTTTCACTGAAGTAAACTACCATTTCCGGTCTACCGATTTAACTGAAAAACTTATCAGATCTGAAGAGGGAGATTATACTCTTCTTCTTCTTCTTCTTCTTTTAATAGGCGTATCGCCTGTTTAGTTCCGGTTTCTTTGCAATGGTGATTCTTGCGATTTTGATTGCCAGCTGTCACGCCATCGCTTTGGTGGTCGTCCTATAGGTCTTCTTCCATGAGGTGTGTTATTTCGAAACATCCTGACCATTCTGTCGGGGATCATTCGGCTAACATGGTGGTTCCATTCTCTTCTTCTCTTCCTCGACCATCTGACCACGTCGTCCGTTAGACACTTCTCTCTTATGTCTGTGTTTCTCTGCCTATCCTTCAATGTATGTCCCGTTATAGTTCTTAAGGTCTTCATTTCAGTTGTCCTTAGTAATCTCTTTGTTATCGTTGTTTCCGCTCTCGTCTCAGCCCCATATGTCATCACTGGTCGTACGCATGCTTTGTATATTCTTGATTTGCATTCTGTACTTAGGTGTTTGTTTCTCCATATTGGATATCTAAGATGTCCCGATATTGCTGCTGCTTTGTTAACTTGTTTCCTCACCTCGTCCCCCAGGAAGCCGGCGCTTGTAATTTTGCATCCAAGGTATTCGATTGACATGGTTTGGTCAATGACATTATCTTCTATTGCCAATTTGCAGCGCAGAGGTTCCTTTGCTATGGTCATGCATTTGGTTTTGATTGTGGAGATTTTCATATTAAGTTTTCCTGCCTGCTTGTTGAACGCTTGTAACAATCTTTGGAGGTCATCTTCCGATTCCGCAATAAGTACTGCATCATCAGCGTAGCATAATATATTTATTTTATGCATGCCCATTCGATATCCTAGTCCGGTGTTCTTTACAGCTTTCACCATCTCGTCCATGATTGTATTGAATAACAAAGGACTGAGACTATCGCCTTGGCGGATACCTGTTCTAGTTCGTAGATGTTGCGTTAGGGTGTGATTTGTGCGTATTTGCGTTGTTTTGTTTGTGTTTAAGTCCTTAATGAGTTCTATGTATTCTTTCTTCGTATTACCGTTTTCCAGGATCGTTATGACGTCTTTTAGTTGTACTCTGTCAAAGGCCTTCGTTAGGTCCACAAAGCAGAGATAGGCAGGGGTGTTGTACTCTAGTGATTTTTCTATCAGTTGTCTAAGTATGAATAGTGCATCAGTTGTAGATCTGTTTTTTCGAAATCCCTATTGTAACAGATTATACTCGTAAATACAAAATTTGGAATTTATATCTGTAGCCGTTTAACCGCTATCGTGGTCACACACAGACAGACACACAGACTTTTTTCAAAACCAATTTTTTGGTATCAGGAGACTTCAAAACGTGGACATCTGCAAAAATCTCGAGGTCGAAAATTTTCATCATCACAATACTTCCTTATACTACGTATAAGAAAGTAGAAATTGAGAAAAAGAGTCTTAACCCTTTCAGTGCCAATTTGTTTCTTTAGTTAAAATAACTTAATTTTTTGATGTGACAGTAAAATGTATAACAATGAATTAAAAAAATAATTGTTTATTTATTTTTTGAAGTGAGGGAGTCTTTTGGGGGCTCGGGACATATTTGTCCCAATGGCTTTGAAGGGTGAGACATAGATATATATAAATTGTTTTGGTTCTTTTTTCCTGCTTCCTCTTGTGCAGCGATGACACCTTCTTCTAGTGGGCCCTTCGATAGGTAAGTGATCCCCTATATTCATAAGCCTGGAACTTGATGATGGCCTACCATATTGACTTCGGCGTACCACCTTTGCATGCTGTCAACCATAACTTTTTAGAGATTCAGCCAGAGCAACAAAATAATCCAAAGAACTTTTTTTTATTTCCTCGCCCTTTTAGTTTCGTAAATACGATCCAAGAGTTTACAGCAGCTGTCCATCAATAGCCGATAGAAAACTCTTTTTCACCATTTACTCGTCTTTCTGTCCATATCGTAGAGGCCAACAAGTTGATCTGAAAGATCAACTCCTCCCACATATTTATTATAAAACTAGATGATTGAGTTCTCTTAAATATTGTAGTAGATATATAATCTGGGCGCTTTTACGAAAAGTGTTCAAGTGTCTCCCTAAAAAAAAATGAGTTACAATTTCCAATATATTTATGGTATTTTATGCTGGTTCTTTGAAAGATATACCTCCACTTTTTTTTGACGCTGAAAATATTTCTTTTGTAAATAGAACACACGGTTTGTTTTTGATTTGTAAGATGTGAATTTAATTCTTTTTCAAAATGTATATCCTTCTACCTACCGTTAACGTATTTTTTTATATTTATACAACAAATCTTCTGCTAAATGTGTTTTTTTTAGTTGATCAACTCCTAGTTACACAAAGTGTCGGCGTAGTATGCACATTATTTTTTGTTTGGACTCTCCGGCCTACTTTGCTAACACAAGTTATACAGCTGAGTAGAATAAAAGGCGGTAAATAACAGGTGCGTCATAAAAACCTGTTTTTATACATGGGCGAGATAGGGGAAGTGGATCCGATTTCATTCAGACTAGACCGACTCGTGTTTTGTCTGCTCTCGGGGAAACCGATAGGTAAGTAATACGGGACCCGAGAGCCGACAAAACACGAGTCGGTCTAGTCTGAGGGAACTCGTATCCACTTCCCCTATCTCGCCCATGTATACTGGAGAACTTTTCATTTTTTAATTCAGTATATGCTATGCAACCCGTATTACTTAACATCGCAATATTGAAGTCAGTAGTCCCGAGCCTTAAATTATAACTAGTAAGTAATTAAATGCAAAAATAATCAATCCCATGGGTTTGAGATTATGTCTTTTATCGTCCACTGGTTTGCAATTGGTTGGAAATTGGATATGTTGGAAAATACCATCAATCCGCTAAATATTGATGCTCTCGGAGATCAACTCAATAGAGATGAAAATACCCTACTTGTTGAGGACGAATTACATTTTTAACCTCCTTCCTCACTATGTTCTTCCAATATGGCGGTGGTTAGACAATATATTTCCAAATAAATTGGTAGGACGAAGAGGACCAATAGAAGATAGATCACCTGATTTGACACCACTAGACTTTTTCTATAGGATTAATGCAACCCGCCGTGGAATTCAAAGTTCAATTCATTCAATTCATTGTTTAGCTATCAACGAAACAACATTTTGAACAATTATTGGATTGAAATTTTTTTGCAAAAAAATATTTTAATTTTTAAATAATTTTAAAAACAAAAATAAAATATTTTAAGTGTCTCCCTGTGTGATTGAGTAATAGATATTTAAGCCTAATACAAAAAACAAAAAATTAGACAAAAAAAAAGATTTTTTTAAAAATCTTCAAAACGAATCGATCAATTTAAAAACAGTAAACGCCAAAATGTACTGTTCCAAAAGACCTTTAAAATGACGTATTGCTCGATAAGATTTTTGAGGGAGTTGCTTCCAGGGACAGGGGGCTAAAGTTGGTAAGTCAATTTTTGCATCAAGAAATGGCCCCCAAAATAATACTTCTTACGTGTTTCGGGGAATTTTTCGTAGATTTCCAGATATCCAAAAGTGTAGGGTGGGAAGTTTTAAAATGAACAGCCTGTATATTGAAAATAAGTACCTGTACATTTGCATTAATATATTTAATAAATTTAATTTTATTGTGAATTTACAATAAATTAATTGACTATGAAATAATTCGTTTAAGTGCAAGTGCAACTACATTACCAATGCTTTGATGATTTGCACCCTTCGTATAGGAGAGGCGAAACAAGTAGATGGGGTCCCATTCCTCTTGACGGTTATTAACGCTTTGCGAACCTAATGCAACTGGTTTTCCGTACTGGCTTTTTATTACTCTTTGTGTAGATACGCACTTGCATACAAACGGTTAGTGAATAAACCAATGGGCAAGTATGGTTTGAAAGAGCTTCAGTTGTGTGACGAACTTCCTGTCTAAAAGACATATTACATACATATAACGTACATTTAACCACAAATATTAAATTATTAGGTATGTGAAACAAATATATTCTTCTCTTCTTTCATCTACGGTTATTTTATATTAAATAAATTAACTAGTAAGAAATACAATTTAGATTTAAGAAAATATATATGGCTCTGAAAAGCAATACATGTAAAAGAGTAGACTATTATAAAAAATGACTTTTAAGGTGAAAGCAATATATTTTATTTGGATTTATTTTCTCTGAAACACGTTTTATGTATTCTATTTGCAAAATTGCAATTAATAGTTTATAGGATATTCTAAACATATGTAAACTTTAAAGATTACTAAGTATTATAGAAATAATATAAATCCGATGATTCCCTATGATTCTCAATGCATTTACATCCAAACAAGTTAATTGGTACTTATATATCCCATAACAGATAGTTCCTACAATATTACTTGATGTGTGCAAATTTCCCCATTTACTAGTTTTGTTGAAATGATTAGGAAATTAAATTTTACAAATAAATCAGTGAAATATCGTCTCTATGCCAAAATGTCATTCAGTGTGAGAAACAGCCATTAAGGAAATGTAATTTTTTCATACTATAATATTCTGTCTCAGATTAAAAAGGAGTGATTCAAATATCCCGCCAAAACCCGGAACACATAGGTTAATAAAATGTGGTTAACAATTTGTTATGGCATCTAAATAGAGAATGTAGTAATTCGTCGACAGTTTTAAATTTTATCATTTTTTCCAATACGTGTAAAGAATTTATTATATTAATAAAATCATTGTACGAGAATGATTTTTTGTAAAATCTGCTCAAAAATTATAATTGCATGCGATGTTTGACATAACTTGTTCTGGTTAATTCGAGCATGTATAAATATTTCATGAAATTTTCTTTTAAATATGAAAGTAATATGTGCATACATAGTAAATTATTGATATTTATATCAAGTTTGATTGTTAAATTTATAGTAAACATAAACTACTTTTGAAATTTATTATGAAAGTATCTAAAAAATACGATTTCAAAGTTATACAAAAATTATTTGCTGAAATTAGTATGATTCACTGGACCACAATAAGTCACTTTCACTATCACTATTTCCAACACAAATGCTTCTACGATATTGTCAATGAATCCATCTCAATTTTTTTTTCTAAGTATGTAACCTTGCCACTCTACGTGAATGATATGATGCATTTTCCATTACTATTACAGCATTATTTGGCATTTTATGTAACACTTGCTCAAACCATTCTTCAAAAGTAATTAAATCGAATTAAATTCATTTCCACGGTAGTCAGCTGTTTTTATACCTTCGAAAAGGTTCATTTCTAAAAAAGAAAGTGCACAATCTACCGTATAATATTTTTGAAATATTAATCAAA
This sequence comes from Amphimallon solstitiale, assembly GCA_963170755.1. Classification (NCBI taxonomy): domain Eukaryota; kingdom Metazoa; phylum Arthropoda; class Insecta; order Coleoptera; family Scarabaeidae; genus Amphimallon; species Amphimallon solstitiale. The sequence goes on along the minus strand of OY720680.1, from coordinate 38,795,683 downwards.
TTCAGATGGAGATGTTCATTGCAATCGTTGTTTCCAGTTTTGAAGTTTAATTTATTTGTAAAAGATAAAACTTACTGATAACACCACATAACAAATTTGACAAACTTTTTGTGTACATTATTTTTATTAGTTTTTCTTGCTTAATTTGCTGACGAGGATTATTAATATCAAAGATTTTTTTTTCACTGACAATAATAATGATTTTTTCAAATTTGTGAAATGCTATTAATACTACAGGCTTATTTAATACAATATTTCAAAAAGTAGTGGGTACAAGTGCAAAAATACGAACACTAAATTTTTGATATAACAGTGATGCCATTCGAACATGTATGTTAGAATGCTTTTTCTATTAGATTCTTATAAATTAGAGGTATTTCTCTTGAATGGATTACTTCTTATTGGTAGAGAAAAATATGCTGCTATTACCTATCATAATTCTGAGACACTAAGAAGTAGCATTGGTGTGCGTCAAGGCTCTATACTGGGCCCGGTACCTCTTCTGCTTTTCATAAATGACTTGCAAAATGTTACAAACACTCTATGCTGATGTTATTGCATTACTGATTCTGATAGCCAAACTTGTTTTTAAAAGGCTCTTTCTGTATCAAAAGTATACCTTCCTAAGATTCTACCACTACCAATTTTAGGAAAATAAGAAATGTTATTTGGAAATAAGTATTAAGAGTGATAAGTTGCTAAGAACTAGAAAAAATCCATTTCTTGATGGTTCGAAATGAGTTTTTGATCATTGAGAGACTTTATTAATAAATCTTAATTCTTTCTTTGTGCTACTTGTTTAAATCTTTATAAACAGTGTTGACTCCACAGCAGTTGATGGCTTTAAATCGCGGTTATATTGCTAGTACGGTATTGGGTTATAGGACAATTTTGATTTATCAAGTGCCATTTTGACAGGTCAAATAACAATTGCACGATCTATAACTAGTATAACACGTCCAGACTCTGGTAAATTTTCTTTTATTCACTTGAATATTATGACTACAAACAATGTACATAATCATTAACCTATTTGAAATTTTAACAGTGATTTTTTATGATTATAGTACAAGTTCTAGCTATGACTTTGAAATCTCTTAATCTAGATTAAACTTAGTTAGATTAGTTGCCTGTTTTTCGATATCCTGTACTGTAATAGTCTACTGAAATAAATTCTTTACAATTTATTATTTCCATTTTTGATTGAATTTTATTCGTAATTTATCAACATGTCGTATTATTTAATTACATCTAACTTTACATAAAAGAGCTACTGCGTAACAACGAAATAATCGATAAACGAACGTTTTGAAAGTGTGTGGTAAAATACTAACATAGGGACATTACGACGTGACACCAACGAATTTCTCAAAAGTCTTTGTAACTATTGATATCCTTATCAATTATTATTGGATAAAAAGATAACACGTACTACATAAGCCATTTGAAACTGAGTTAGCTTTATCAAGAAAGGTCTATTGCAATATGGAAATTTGGGCGATTCGTAAGAATCGAATTTCTTTCGGTGGAAATTTTTTAAATTTAAAATTATAATTATTTTACATTAAGGGGGGGCGTTCGAATCATAGAAAACAACATAAATTTATAGTTATGCAAATGTCGGTTATAAAATCACTAGGTAATTGTTTATTACTTTCTTATACGTAGTATAAGGAAGTATTGTGATGATGAAAATATTCGACCTCGAGATTTTTGCAGATGTCCACGTTTTGAAGTCCCCTGAAAAAAAGTGGTTTTTAAAAAATGTCTGTGTGTGTGTCTGTCTGGCTGTGTGTGTGTCTGTGTGTGACCACGATAGCGGTCAAACCGCTATAGATATCAATTCCAAATTTTGTATTTACGTGTATAATCTCCCTCTTGAGATCTGATTAGTTTTTCAGTAAAATCAGTAGACCGGAAGTAGCAGTTTACTTTAGTGAAAAATTAGAATTTTGCCAATATTTCGTCAATTACTAAGTTGAAACAAATTTATAAAGAATTGAAATATACTCAAAATTAAATTTGAGGCAAATTATCTTAAAAAAGTTTTTCGAAATTCCAACCGGAAGTAGGTCTTCTACTCTTATTGAAAATCAGTTTTTTGGGAATATCTCGCAAGTCATGCTTTCTAGGCAGGTACATTACGAGTATAAAAGTATTTAAATTATAATTTTAAATATCTTTTGTATAAGAAAAATTTCAAAATTCGGACCGGAAGGAGCACTTTTACTCTTACCGAATAGCGATTTTTTGCAGATATGTCGTAAATTATGCATTCTATATATATATATATTTATTAAGAGTACAAAAGTATTTAGAGTTGAATTTTCAATATTATTTGTATACATGAAATTTCAAAATTCGGACGGGAACTGGCACTTCTACTCTTAGCGAGTAGCACTTTTTTTCGAATATCTTGCAAAATATGCATTCTATAGCGATTTATTAAGAGAATGAAAGTACTTAGAATAGGATTTTGAATAAGTATTGTATACAAAAATTCTTAAAATTGTATAGTTTGAAACGCTCATACGTATAAGAAAGTCGTGTGGTGGCCACACCTAATTTTTGTATTGTATTATTTACGTATGGTATAGGGGTATAGTTTACACAATTCTTTTTATAAAATTTTTATTTCAATTTTATCAAAAGAACCTCTTAACCCTATGACGCGTGTTTCGTATAAGAGAAATATAACAGAAATTTTGACATTGATGTATTAGTTTGGTTTATTTGCATATTTTGAATAATTGGTAAAGAACGACCATATTTGTACACACTACCTCGCAGGATTCCCTAAGAGAGGGCGCGTGATCCGAAAATACTGTAGTGTGACTGGTTATCTAAGGAAATTAACAGATAATCATAAATATTTAAGTTACATACATATTTAAAATGATTTAATAGTGATCGTATACCTATTTGTTATTTCAAACAAATCCTGCCAATTCAGTTATTTGTATATTTGAGATGATGAGTTTTGATACAGCGCGCGTTGTTATATTTTGACAATAACGAAATCACTTATGTTTTCTATGATTCAAACGACCCCTTAATACATTTTTCTTATATAATTACGGTTATTAAAATAAATGGATTAATTATAATAATAATGTTGATTTGCTTCAATAATTAGTATTTTTTGTGCATAATGATTTTATTTGCAAATAAAGATTTTCATAATTAAAGAATATCACATGCAGATTAATATTCCAAACACGCCTATATACCGGGTGTCCCAGCTGAGCGGTAATGTTCATTATTGATATTTAATAATGTAGATAGCGAACAATTTTTAATAAAGAAATTGTAGATAATCATAAGCTCTACAATTTAAAAATATTTTCATTTATACAGTGTACGACAACGACGAACTAACACAAACTTATGTTTTTTTTTTAATGGAATGTTATGCATTCCTTTCATTTTATGATAGCCCTTGAAGAGCTGATTAAACTGACATCAATTTGTATTTGTCGATTTTCAACTGTTTCTGAGATAAGACGAATTACGTTAAAAATTTGAAAAGTTGCTATGAAATAATGATTAATGATGAAATACCTATTATGGGCTTAATTAGTAGAGATATATATATTACGTGAAATTAATATTTATTTCGGCATATCAACACATGTTCTTTGGAATTACATACAATTCGCAAAAATTAAAAATTGTAAAAAAAATTATATTTGTATATTGTATGCCTTTGAAAATTACTTAAAATTACTATTTATAAATATATACTTTCTTCCACCTGTGGGCGATATTGCTTAGGTTATAGAATATTATATCTGAATAAACCCGAGTACGACTTAAAAATATGAGTTGCCATGAGATACTTCTAATAATTTTCTTTTACAAAAATGTAATATTTATTCAAATTTTAAAACTCATTAAAAGTTTGGAAGTTCATGAATTAGCAGTAGTATAAAAAATATCGCAGTGTGTGTCAAAAATTTACTAACAGAACCTTAAAGAAGTTGAAATTCTATCTGTATTACATACACTTTCATCAAGATCTTCAGATGTAAGTTTTTATATAGTTGCCGTCCGTAATTCGATGTTGCACAAAATAAATCACAACCACAATGTTGTATCACAGATTTTATTTTATGATGAAGTTATTTTCAAGAGTAATGATCTTACGGGTGTAATTATTGTTTTACCGTAAATGTATTTGTTTCCATATTTTATACATTTCAAATTCCAAATAATATGAACATACTATAAAACTAAACATTTTTTAATTTGTTAGACGACTTATAATAAATGCGATGCTTGAAAATAGTAACTTACATGTTCTTCAAGATATTGCGAAAGTTATAGAAGTTTTCAACAACATAAGTTTAAATACATGTATTAACGGTTTGCTTTTCAACTGAAGTTATAAATCTCATTATGACGTTATACAACTTTTTAACACACAGCGACTGCGATATTTTAACTATTGTTAATTCATGAACTTCCAAACTTTCATTTCACGAGTTTTAAAATTTTAATAAAAAAATTGTAAAAAAAGATATTAGAAGAACTCGTTTCGATTAATTTTAGTTATGCTATGTGTAATGTAAGTCAATGCAACTTATATTTTTAAGATATATGTAATCGGATTTATTCAGATATAAAAATAATACTCCATAACTTTTACAATATCGCCCATAGGCAGAAGAAAGTAGATATTTTAATGAGTAAATTTTAAGTACTTTTCAGTGGCATATAAATATACAGGATGTTCCATTTAATTTTTTTTAGAATTTATAATTTTTGCGAATGGTTTGTAATTCTAAAGAACATGGGTAGATATGTCGAAATAAACATTAATTTCACTTACTGAAAATATATCTGTACTAAGTGAGCTCATAATAGGTATTTCATTATTAATCGTTATTTCACATTACATTCTTATACTACATATGAGAATGTAAAACCATGAAATTCAAATATAAAAATTATTTACATTCAAACTTAAGTATTCCATATTTAATATTTATTCAATCAATAAAATTCATAAAAGTTAATTGGACGCTGTGGCTTGATACCAAACAAAAACACTAATAATAGTATATTAAAATACATGTTTCACAACGCATGATTTTTGCGCACGCGTTCAAGTTTAGAAAGCGAGTTTTCTAAAGAACAAGTGCGCAAAATGTCTTAGGAAACGTGTATTTTATACTATTTTTTCTATTTCGGTTATTAAAAGTTGAAGAAAACTTAAGATGAAAGACATGTTCTGATCGAACATTTTAGAAATTTTGTTTTTATGAAGTTGGTTACTCTGATTTTTAAGAAGAGCATTTTAAATATTTGAATATCGGCGGTGATATATGTAATTTTGTTTAAAATTTTGACTTATTTATGCAATAAATTATTTCAAATTATCAATAAAAAGGACGAAATAAATAATTGCACGCTCCCAGAGATTCGCAAAATAGCAGAAGACAATTTACAAAATTTTTTGCCAACAAAGTAACGACATATTTATCAAAAACAATCCACGATTAAGTTGGTGTAAAGAAAATGATATAGCGAACGTTCCCGTATGTGTCAGTCAATGCGAAGCAACAGGAATTCAGACAAATTGTAGTGTGTTTCCAGAATCTGCCTGGAATATCCATTAATGCACACGAATCTTCTGGTGTTATAGCAAACTTTTATAACAGTTGTACTATTCAAAATGGGCAGTACATTTCAATAGTAGCATCGGAAAACTTATCATCCAAACAATTTATATTGTTAATTAGTAAATAAAATGTTAGCATGTGTCTTTTTTATTCTTTGTACAACTTCTGTTGCACATGTTTGTTACATTAAAGGGTTATATATGACACCCAATATGATTTGGTTCCATTTTTTTGTTACCAACCTCAAAAAAATAAAATTAGCTTGCAATAATGTAATACTTTATGCAACCAAAACGAGTGTCGTAAAGAGAACTTTATAGCACCGAAATAGAAAAAACATATTACCACACTGAAGCACAGAAAGTACAACATAGTACGTATTTCAATAACTATGTTGTTGTCATCAGTAGGACTGATTAATAAAAACCGCGATATCTGCACACCGTTTTTATTAATCAGTGCTACTGATGGTGACAACATAGTTGTCGAAATACGTATCTAGCTTTCTGTGCTTTAGTGTCGTAAAGATGTTTTATTTTATATTATTTATTATTATTTATTTATTATATTTTTCATAGAAAATTAGCTACTGTAGTATATTTTGTAATTGGACGTATGCCATTACAGAATTATCTTGTATATGTCTGGTATTTTATAAAGAAGTGTTAAATATGCTTTTTTACTACTGTAATTATTTTCGTTATTTTTAGCTGACGCCAGTGAGAAAGTTGCCCTACAACAGCCTGTTCGGCTTCAGCCCTCCTGGGAAGAATCAAACTTGCCTGAAGACGAGCTCAACTTTCAAAAGTTGACCATGGACGATGCCAGCTTGCAACTGAATACACCAATAGACAAGTACAACATAGTATATTTTATATTTATTCTACACGGCATCGGAACGTTAATGCCTTGGAATATGTTTATTAATGCCAATGACGTGAGTATTTTTTATATTATTACATATATTTAGCACTTCGACTTACATAATACTTTAATTCTGCAAATTCTGATACAATGATATGCAACGGTATACAATATGTACCTACTTGTTAGCTATTTCTGATAAATTAATATTTCTATTTGCATATATGCAAATTATTGACCATGTGTTTTCAATTAGGACTTTCCTGGAGACATTGAACTTATTATTTTTGTAATATTTCTTAGTAGATGTCTAAATTTAGTTAAATACTTTATTCTAAATTGAATAGGTTTTTATTGGCGACTTTTTTATCATTAAATATTTAGATTTATTTAAATTAGAAAAGTTGTGCAGCTGTTAATGTTGATATGGGTTTTGTTGCAAAACTTTATATTTCGAACAGAGCAGAAAGTACACTACACTGCAAAATTAACACACCACCAAAAGTGTTCCATAAATTAAAATATGTTTTTCCAAGTCGTTCTGCGATTTGGATAAAATTGTATTGTACAATGAGATCAATCTCAAATGAAGTGTGGTGGTATCTTAAAAAGCCCTAGATTAGGGTATTTTCTTGTTAGGCAGATACGTACAGGTGAAATCCCAGCCAACAAAGACACGTCAAATTCACGTGAATATTTAGTCACACATTACGGCATATGTCCTTCTAAAGTGACGTTAATTTGACGTAAAAATGACGGCCAAATGTCACAGCCCAATGACGTGATTTATAGACGAATCTTAGACGTCATGTATGTCGAAAAAAGTACCATTTAGTGACTACTCTATTACAAGAATAAAAATCCAGTTTTATGTGAAAAAATTTATTTAAAAAATACAAAATACAAAAACTCAGTCTTTGTAATAACACAATATATTAAATTGTAATTAATGGTGACAAAACTTTATAAAGTATGTATTAGTGGAAATACAACCCATCTATTTTTGTCAACTGGTAACAAAAAACACTTAGTCCTAACTAAACTAGCGGAATACAATTGGTAATCAGATAACAATAAATCATTAACTTCATAAATATTAAGCAAAGAAGAATGCAGCGGATACGAGTAAAAATTAGAAAAGGATAAATATATTTTGCCTAAAATAAAAATTTCACCTTCGGCATTTTTTAGAATATTGTGTATTTGAATGATTTTGTTATCAATGAGACAATGACAGTTGGCAAAAGAATATGAATAAACTATAAGGGTAAAATCTTCAAAACAAGCTTTTTTAAACTGTTTGAAGCTATCTGTATGAGAATGCAGTAGTGGTCCTAAATAATGTTCAAAATGTAATGTTTCGTTGTGTAATAAATGATCCTGGTTATTTGTTTTGACGTTATTAATTTCATGCAATCGATTATAAATTTGCTGAAGTGGCCGGTTTGGAGATTTGACAAGTTTCTTTAGTTGACCTAAAAAATTTTCGAATTCAAATGCTGAGAAATTGTCTAAAGAATTAAATTTCTGAACATCGTCGTACAAATGAGATAACAAGTGTACATTAATTACAAAGAACTCTAATCCATATAAAAACTCGCAATGTGAAACAAATATATCTAGCATTTCTTTGGCGTCTTTAGAGAATTTTGCAATATGATGATCAGAAATGAGCACTGTTATTGCACAGTGCAATAGCAAAAAATGTTTATAAACAGCATCTTTAAGACGACTTTTAAGAACTAAAGGACCAGCATAGAGTATAAACGTTCGCAGTTCCGTCGCTTTCCACCTTGCCAAATCATCCAGCGAACGAGGTTTTCTATTAAATTCTAAAGGAATGTACTCTTTTAAGGAAATCAAATGTTCAGAAATTAAGGTAGTAATTCTGTTACCTAGTCTGACTTTAAGTGATCCAGTAAGCCAAGTATTTAACATTTTCTTTACAACCCCTAGGCAAACACAGTGCATGTAATCTATTGGAAAATCTGCAATGAAATCAATCGGAAGTCTTACTAGAGGAGATTCACCTAAGTGATGATCTTCGTCTAACTGAAGTCTGAATGAATAATCAGTTCTTTTTAGTGCCGAAGTATTTTTGAAAATTACTCTACCATGGTACTCTCCAGGCTCAATACACTTATCACAGGACGAATATCCATTATGAGATTTTGTACACTTAATGTAAGCTTTAGCTGGTATATCGCAACAAAAACTATGTATTTCTAAATCATATTTCCTATTGTTAAATTTGATACCATTATTTAGTACTTCTAAAATTTCATCTACAAATTCTTGTAAAAAAGAAGATAAAGGTTTAGGTTTAGCTACACCGCAAAAGATAGCAATTACAAAGGGACTACTTTTGAAATTTTTTATAACACCTAAAATTGGCCAAAACTGCACCTTCGAGCTATTAAAAAGTGGAAGGCCATCAATATTAAAGCTGATTTTAAGAGAACTAATGCCTGACAAGTTTAAGTTCTTGTGTTTATTTAGGCAACATATTAAACTATTTAAAAACCCGAAGTAAAAAAAATCCCCGTTATCCAACTTCTGAACAGTTTGATTTGAAGGAGTTCTCAATAAAGTTCGACTGTCTGTAGGCAAATCACAATGCAGTGGTGACAAAATTTTCAACAGATCTGACAATGCTGAGCGAGAAATATTATGTTGAACACTAGCCCAATGTCTAAGTTGTACAGCAAGATTAGTCTCGTTACAGTCAGTGTCAGAACTGCTTGGCGATTCAGAGGGAATAACGCAAACATTCTCAGGTACATTAAAACAATAGTTATTTGATAAATCAGAAGTTGCATCTTCATCAAAAATAGAAAAATTACTACTTACAGTACTTGAAGAAATAAACGTGATCTGAGAAATGTTTGAATTTTTATTCTCTGAATGATGTTCTTCCACCCGAGTATTTAAACTTGATCTCAAATTTTTAGCAGTTTCGGCCAACCTTCGATAATACTGCCTTTTTCCAACAAACTCTTTTTGTCTGCGTCGCGACATTTTACATTACCAATTAAAAGTGTATTACAAACGAAAATTACATTAATTATTTCTAATATTCATTCTTGCTTTTTTGGCTCGTTGTGGGGCATGCTTCAACCAAGTTTTGATTGTATTTTCTATGTCTCTTTCAGTTGCTGAGGTTGAACTTAATTTAACTGCTCCTAAAGTAAATGGTAATTTATAAACAATAACAAAACAACTCCAAAATACTTACGAATAACAACTTTATTCAAGTTAAGATCTCTGAATGCTTGTTTATCATTTCTAGTCCCTTTGAAACTGTATCCACTGGCAACGTCGTCAGATAGCAAGTGTCTTAGTATACTATTTGTTTGTGAGGTAATTTCTCTCCCCCCCAAAGAAGAGAAATACAAGCTCTATTAAAACAAAATGTTGTTAATTTGAAAAATATCGTTGTTACCATTTTACTTACCAAAGCAACAAGATCATTGTGATTTTCAAGAAATCTTTCAAGCTTTTTTAAATCTTCTTCAGATTTTATCGGAAGTTGCACTGGTATATTATCAGCTAAAATGTGTTGTGGTGTATGATTCTGGTGTTTCAATATTTTCAGTATTTCTTTATTTTGTTCTTGTAACTGGGCAAGAATTATTATAAGCCTGTTGTGATTAACTCCTATAAAATAATTTTAAGTTAGTACATTTTATCAGAGATTTACTGTAAGAAATAGTACAGGACTATATGAAACAGCAACGGTTAAATACCTGAATTAGCTAATTCAGAAGATTGCACTGATTGCGGTGTTGAAGGAAATTCATTAGATCTGCTTGAAGACGGTGTGGAAGTTATATATTCTCGAGGTGGGGTCAGATGTAATCCAAAAGATCGGTTCGGTGGGGTTAACTGCACTGATGAATAATAATTTTGTGACAACTTAGTGTTGTTGTTATTCAACGCATTAGAACCTAATAAATTATTTAAAAGAATATAGAAAAAAAAAGTTTACCGAACACTTACAACTTGATAAACTATCTGATGTAGTTCTGTGTTGACTCAATGTCGGGGGAGGTGAAAGTTCATTATCTTGATTGTCGTCAGCGCTTGATGAATTTTCATCTGAGGAGAATCGTCGAGGCACTTTTCTTTTTCTCTTTCTTTGCACTTCCAGATCTGATGAAGGAATATCAGAACTTTCTTCTAGAAGTTTTAATTTTCGTTTAGACTTTTCTATATCATCTACAAAATACAAATATGTATAAGCTTTCATTGTTTTCATTTTACGTCACAGTTACAATATATTCATTTTTCAGCATAATTGTCACATGGCTCTCACTATTTAGCCACTCGACCTCTTTTTCAGCATACAGCATGCTGAAGTTTGAAATTTTATGTCGAAAAATTTTTATGAAAACCCCACAGTATTGAAAATAATAGATCGCACAAGTATACAAACAATATTTATATAAACCTCTTTTTTATGTAGTATATAGTTACAATCTTTACAAGTAAAATACATACCATTCTCAAAGTAGCATTTTGATATCGGGTATAATGTCCATGATTCCTCATCTGGAGTATCTCCACATCTTAAAGCCTTGTTATATCGCGATTGATTTTTGTATGGTGGCCAATAGACCTCCTTTTTCCTTGGCGTTAACCACTGTTTGGAAACTAGTGCAATTCCACTGCCATCACCCTCTATGAACTGTACTGCAACGTAGGCCATTTTATATGACCTAACTGGATTACTTTTTAAATAATTTTCCAATAATACAGGATGCCCAAGAATTCGCGGGACAATTATAGTGATAATTAAGTTGCTTACAAAGGTCAGTGTTCTACAAGAAAAGTAGATGGAAAAATCAAAATTTTTGCAGTATTATAAAGATTTACATGCTTGGTGAGACCGTATATAGTGGTATCCTGTTCCGTGAATTCTGGGACAAGACGAGATTACATGATTTCATCATCAAACATAATCAAACCACAAATTTTAAGGTTAGGTTTTGGTACACAAAAAATGGTTTGATATGAAGCATGCGAAAAATCAGAAATTAACAATATTGTAATAACACTCTAACATGTACTTACCAAAAAGCCAAACAAGTCACACTATAAAATACAACTAATTTGCACAATTTGAAGACAACAAATACACACAAAACGCCTGACGCTGAATGTAGAAACTGGCGCAAAGCAAAAGCGTAATAACAAACGACCACACTCATCGCAAACTCGCAAACGGCTGTGTCTGGCTGTGTCCGTTCGTCTGAAGCGAAACGGCTAAGAAAATACGTGCTCTCATTGCGGTTTATTACAAGTAAACTTGAGCTTTGATTGGCTGGATGAGGAACCGCGTAAACTTCACGTGTGGTGGTTGGTCACTTAATTCACATATGCGATTTTTAAATATACACAGCTGAAAGACAAAAAGTTCGAGAAAATCTTATCAGCGTTTGCCATATTTCAGGTGAAATACTATTAAAACACATTTACAAAAAAATTTACAAAAATAATAACTTACTAAATTCAAACGATAGGGAAAGTCTATTTATAACATGTATTTAGGTAATTATATATTTTTTTTTTATGATTAACCACTATTCAAATATTTTCGTTCAGTTTTAGGTATTTTAAGTCAAAGAGACCCAAAAAAGCCAACGAAAATAATAAAAGTGAGATACATAATTATTTATAAGTAATTATATATATAAGGCGCATTATAAAACAGTGAATAGGATGACCAGATTTTAACGTCATTTTGACGTTCATAATTTACGGCTACAGTTGGGTTCAAAAATCACGTCATTCTTACGTAACTTTTTGGGCGAATGACGTCGTTGACGAGAAATGACCTTAAAATGACGTGAATCAGACGTGATCATGTTGGCTGGGATGTTTGATCTGTCAAAACCATATGTGCACATTGTTCGCCTATACACATAACCTACACACAAGTGTTTCTCAATATTACCAACTAGTCATCGTTGCCAACTTAAAAATGTAGGCTACGCAACCTTCACTTGAGATTGATCACATTGTATTATTAAAATTTCGTTTTCCAGATTTTAGTCTTGATAAAAGGGCGTTGAATTGATAATGGCTTTTGTGCCATATATTTGCTACACCCTTTTAAACTCTTTATTTGATTAATACAATGTTTATATATACGTAGTACTTTCGCTCCGATTCAAAAAAGTAACTGTTGAATACATTGTGATAATAGAAAATATCAATTATTTAAAATATGTTATTATTTTCTCAGTGTTATCAAATTTAAACAGGGAGTTATAGAAAATTGTTAGTGTTGTATTTTTTTTAACAAAATTGTATATTTGGATGTATATGTTTAAGATTTCAATATGTTTTGAAATGTAAGCAATTGTGAAACAACGTATTTGTGCAATTCAGGGAAACAGTGTTTACCGCCATCCTCATTGGAATTTTCTTATCCACAACTGTAGCTTTTTACTTTCTTATACGTAGTATAAGGAAGTATTGTGATGATGAAAATTTTCGACCTCGAGATTTTTGCAGATGTCCACGTTTTGATGTCCCCTGATACCGAAAAAGTGGTTTTTAAAAAATGTCTGTGTGTCTCTGTGTGTGTGTGTGTGTGTGTGTGTGTGTGTGTGTGTGTGTGTGTGTGTGTGTGTGTGTGTGTGTGTGTGTGTGTGTGTGACCACGATAGCGGTCAAACCGCTATAGGTATCAATTCCAAATTTTATATTTACGAATATAATCTCCCTCTTGAGATCTGATTAGATTTTCAGTAAAATCGGCAGACCGGAAGTAGTAGTTTACTTCAGTGGAAAAATCGAATTTTGCCAATTATTCGTCAACTACTAAGTTTAAACAAATTTATAAAGAATTCATATGTACTTAAAATTAAGTTTGAGACAAATTATCTTAAAAAAGTTTTTCGAAATTCCAACCGGAAGTAGGTCTTTTACTCTTATCGAAAATCAGTTTTTTGCGAATATCTCACAAGTCATGCTCTTTAGAGAAGTACGTTATGAGTATAAAAGTATTTAAAACATAATTTTCAATATCTTTTGTATAAAAAAAATTTCAAAATTCAGACCGGAAGTACCACTTTTACTCTTATCGAATAGCGATTTTTTGCAAATATGTCGTAAGTTATGCATTCTATATATATTTATCAAGAGTACAAAAGTTTTTAGAACTGGATTTGCAATATTTTTTGTATATATGATATTTTAAAATTCGGACCGGAAGTAGCACTTTTACTCTTAGCGAGTAGCACTTGTTTGATAATATCTTGCAAGGTATGCATTCTATTGCGATTTATTAAAAGAATGAAAGTATTTAGAATAGGATTTTGAATAAGTTTTGTATAAAAAAATTTTTGAAATTGTATAGTTAGAAACGCTCATACGTATAAGAAAGTCGTGTGGTGGCCACACCTCATTTTTTTTATAAACACAGGAACCTTCTCCAAACATTTCAAAATGTGCATGTTATTACTTTGCAGGAACAGATCCAAGGTATTCAGTTTGTCAAATATATCGCACAAATACTTTGCATCACCAAAAAGTCGGGCTTGTTTGGGTGAGTTTTCATGACTTTCCTCTTGTAGAAAAGTCTGTATTTCTGGACGTTGCTCGAATACACGGGATAAGAAGTTGCCACCTGAAAGTCATCGTGAACTGCAGTAATATAGCAGGGCCGTGTGATCAGCTTCCATCTCTATGCATGGTTGTTTGAAAAATCTAGCTTTCGGTGTCCTAGTTTTAATGTAGTTTACTACGTCTACGACACGTTTTAATACCAAATTCAATTCGAATACCAAATTCATTTCAGAACTTATTGAATTTTATGCAAGTGCTTTCCTATGAATAATGCAGTAGGTCCACACAGCATGCGGTGTTTTGTTGCGAACAAATATTGAAGGAGCTCCATCAGTACCTATACATATCGATGCACTCTTTCTATTCCAATTCATTTTTGGTTATAAACTTGTCAAGTATCTCAAATAAGTCTTGAGTCTTGCCAATTCCAATGATGCTTTCGCAGAGCATAAGGTCTTCAACGATAATGTTATCATTCAGGAAGCGTACATTACAAATAAGGTGTGCGTCTTTGTTAGTGTCAGTGCAATTTGATGAGGCAAGTTGCAGACCAAATTCCATGCCTTTCATTTTCTCTATAAATTGATCTTTGACATTCTGAGCTGTTTAAAGGATTCTTCGAGTAATAGTGTTCTTGGACATAGATAGACCTTTGAAATTAGATTTACCGCCGATTCTTTCACCATAATATCAACCATGCCAAGAGCAACCAGTAGAATAAGCTCCTTTGCGATGATGTCAGGTTTTTTTTTTGCATTTTATCACTCTGTATACGACTTTAAAAGATGCTAGCAGTGCGTTGCTTAGTACTGATGCTTGTTTAGTAAACACACGTTTTTGTTTTTATAAATCTTGCAACTTCTTACTAGAGGATTCTAAAGATTTTCAACCATGTTAAAGTGATTGACCTCGAGATGTCGCATTAGCTGACGTGGGAGTATACACCCGGGCGCTAGAACTTTTAAAAAGAGCACACACTACAGTATCTCTTCATTGTTTGCTTCTACTGAAGAATTTTGTATTGCTGAAAAGAATACATGGTTAGTTTATAGTGAATATTTCTTACTTTTTACACTACGGTCATGTGGTCCATGCCAAAGACTTCGTTCGCCATGTCTGTGAGGAAGCCCAATCTGTCTATGTTGCCTGTGATGGTTCTCATCTGCTTGATGCCCTCTGCCACCTTCTTGAGGATGGTTTGAAAGGGCTTGAATTCTTCGTATGTGCCTTTAACAGAAAGAAGATTGTCCTGAGCCAGTGGTTTTTCGATTTTTTCTTCTAGTGCACGTGCTGCGTACACAGGTACATTTTTTTTAGTAAAAACATGAAAATATAGCAATAAAACGCACAAGATGTAATCTAATTGTATAATTAGTAGTAAAATAGTATATTATGACACTAGTGCATAATCAAGCTTTTAAAGCACGAGTAACGAGTTTAAAGCCACGACGCGAAGCGGAGTGGCTTTAACGTTTCGAGTGCTTTAAAAGCTAATTATGCACTGTGTCATACGATATTTTTTAGTATAAATGCAACAATAATTTTAATTAGAAGAAATCAAATCAATAATTTCAATACATATTATCGAGTGACTTGTCATTTGACATTTCCTGACATTTCAATGGACTATTAAACGCTTGGGATTGGCTGTTACCAAGCAACCTTTATACGCACGCCGTGCGATAAAGGCCCGATTATGCACGCTTATGGGTGTGTTTTGATTGGTTTATGATGCATGCATACTAAAAAAGTATATATGAATGAAAACACAGCTATTGTATAACAAAAACACACACTGTCAAAGATTGTCAAAAGGCAGTCACTTAATGAAAATACTTCTCAAAATTCTAAATATACACGTTATGCTCTGTAACAGCTGTCTAGAGGCTTCACTATCGACTCCTATAAGTAATCTACATAATGTACGTATCACTCCAAATAACAACAATGCCCTTGTATACAACACAGTTAAAAGATGTTAATAGTCAAATTATTCCGGAGCTTTTGCATTCAACACACAAATAAAATGAACTACAATGCCTCCGAATAATAACAATGCCCTTTGTATACAACTAAGCTAAAAGGTGTTAATAGTTACATTATTTTGGAGTCTTTGCATTTGACACACAAATACAGTTAAAAATTACTTATCTTATACATCTGCACAAGTGAAGGTCCCGCTGAAATATGTAGATCGTTGTATCTTTACTCTTCTTGTCGCTGTAACAGACCGACAACCAATACTGGACAAGTTTATATTCTTGCACAACTAACTATGACTTCTTGCAGGTATTCGATCCTTCCCGTTCACTAGCATATTACACATGCAGTGGTATTCCGATGTTTAGAACTGTGTCTTTGACTTGTATCTGTCAAACTAAACGTCCGACGATATTGAAAATTTAATACCATCTTGTTAACACATATTTATTCGAAAATATCATTTTTTGTTGTAAACAAACACTGATTCGCGAGTCTTACTCTCCGTCAAATCATCCTAGTAGTATGAACATAATATTATTTATATTCGAGAAAATATTCGATATTTGAATGAATGAGTTCATGAAAATCTGTTAGATATTCTACAAATTTACTGCCTGTTCAATTCTAAATTATTTTGAATGTTTAAATTGCACCTCAGCAGTACAGGAAATCTAAGCAATGCATAACTTACGGGTTTCAAAAATTAAATATTGAATATTAATTTATCAATATTGTAAACAATAATTCCTGCTTTAGGGTAAAGCTGATTTGTTTTTGTGTTTTAGACTCAGTTAATTTTGGTGGTGTTCTTATTACTTTGTATGATGAATTTATAATTTTATATTCGCCTGACGTAACTTTTAACATAATGTCTGTTCATTATTCTTACACCTGTTAATTGAATAGCATATAGTTAAACGTAGTGTTTTATTTAGAATAAATAACAATTTAACATTTTTTTTGTAAATAATTGGTCAAAGAATAAAAAAACCATCTGAACTATTTCATATTCCGTCTGTATTAATTTTATTGCGACAATTAATAATGTGTATTTTTTTCCAGTATTTTACAAAATACAAATTGGGTTTAAATTATACCGGTCAAACAGATCCGTTTTATACGAATAGTTTTCTTCCGTATTTGGGTTTTGCCTCACAAGTTCCTAATGTAATTTTCAACTGGTTAAATATCTTCGTACAACTAGGGTAAGTTCGATATATATTTTTTTTAGTGTATCAGTCCCACTAATATTTTTTTATTATTACAGGGGTAATCTTACAACGCGTATCGTGTGGAGTATCTGTATTGAAGTGATAATTTTTGTGTTCACCATTTTGTTAGCCATGCTTGATTCAAGTTCATGGCCTGGTGCCTTTTTTTGGTTGACTATGGGATCTGTTGTGATATTAAACAGTAAGTATATGACATATATCGATTGATCATTTCTAATCATCCACTTCTTCATATTTATTATTTGTGTAGCTCTAAATCATTTAGTTTTTTTATAATATTAATTCATCTCCGTTATAGATGATCAGTTCGCTTTTCTTATAGGTGCTCTTTGAAAGACTTTATAGAAGTCAGTTGAATTTAAAACACACTACAGTCACGTATCCAGAAGTTGATTAAAGTAAAAATCCTCCCCTAAGTAATCTTTCACTTACTTAGGGGAGGACCAAGTAAAACTAACAAAAATCCTTAGAAAACAGAAAATTAATATTGCGTACAAAATGAGCAATTACTGCAAAGTTACTAGTATTGAGACTTTCCATTTACCCTACTCGCCAGATAAAGGATTCAGAAATGCTAAACTATATATTGCTAACATTATGTTTTGTTTTGTTATCACATAAGGCTTTTATTTTAGATTCGTCCAAGTTTATAAGCGTGAACATCATATTTTTTGCCCCCCGCGAATTATAAGATTGTATACTCATAATTATTTATTAACATAATATTAAAATAACTTTGTTTTACTTTCAGTAATGAATGGAATTTACCAAAACACAATTTTTGGTATGGCCGCTAAGCTGCCTTCAAGGTATACTGGGGCCGTTATATTGGGTACAAATATTAGCGGCACATTCACTGCCACTGTTTCAATATTGTCCATGTATTTATCATCTAGTCAAAGGATGCAAGCCATATATTACTTCATAACGGCTCTTTTCATATTACTACTTTGTTTTGACACATATTTTGCACTGCCATTAAACGTAAGTATTACGAACTATTCAAATCTTATTGGAATATTACTTGTACTATACCGTTTAGATCAATTTGAAACCATCATAAAGCCAATACATTTTATATTCTAATTCGCGGGTCTAGAATAACAGGGTTCTAACTGACATTTTTAAGAAAAATTAAGTAAATGCTTGACAAGGTTCTATCTGACATAATCTATCCATTTCTGACCTTAAATATCATGTATCTCTGTCCTTTTCGAAGATTTCAGACAGCCAGAGTTCTATCTGACCAAATTGTGATCAGTTTCGGTACAACAAGGTTCTATGTGAATAAATTGCAGATAAGACTTTGTCTTCTGTAATGCACTGCATATAGAACCTTGTCTCGTTAAATTTGCGCACATAGGACTTGGTCACTTAATTTTTGTTATTAGGTTATGTATTATTTAAATGTTTCGTTTTAACTTCGTGCATGTTCAAAGCAGTTTGTGTTTTCTCTTTTAAATTAAGGATTTATTTATGGAGACCCAATCAAATATTACTGTTCAGAACACCGACAGGTATGTTGCATTTCTTTATAATAATATTCACTTCAAGTAAACATTAAATTTACATACATAATGTTTTAAAATGTTGGAGCGGTTAGATTATCTTAACAAAAACCATGTTCCTTTTAATTTTAGCTCCCAAATGGATCAAAATGTTGTAATAGAGTGGGTAGAATCGATGGATTCAGTAGATGATAATATAATAGAGTAAGTTACTTTAGTATTCATAAACGTACAGTCCCGGGCAGTCCGTAAATATTTTTCAGAAACAACAATGTACTTTTGTTGGATAGCATTCCAATTATTCATGAACAACAAGGAGTTCAAGTTATACGCGAACATGAAGCAATAAATTACAATGAAAATGAAGATTCAAAATTACAGGAAGAAATGGAAACAACACCAGCTGTAACACCGACTTCAGAATTACGTAGAAAGAGAAAAGTAAACAAAAATCTTTGGAAAAGTTCTATTCGAAAACAGAACTACCAGTCTGGGAAGCAGTACGTTTCTAGACGAGGTAAAGTAGTACCTGCAAAACAAATAGTTAACAAGAAAGACTGCTTAAATAGCTGTAAGTTTAAGTGTGCTAAACTTATAACCGAGGATGAACGAAAGGAGATCTTCAATTCTTATTATGCATTATGCCAAAATGAAAAGTTACATTTTCTTCTAAAAACTACCGAAAGAAAGTTAACAAAGAGGTCCAAACCGAAGCCTTCCCGTAGATCATTTACTTTTGGATATTTTTTCGATGTTCGTGATCATCGATTCCCAGTATGCAAAAACTACTACTTAGGCACATTAGATATTTCACAAAAACCCATATATAATGTTCATAAAAATAAGAACGAAATATCGAATGTTGCCAATAATTCCTTGAGAGGCAAAGGTGTAGGTAGAAAATTACCTGAAAGAGACAGAAATATTGTAATGGACCACATAAATAAGTTTCCTAGAATTGCTAGCCACTACTGTAGAGCTGACACAAAGAAAGAATATTTAGATCCCAATCTGAATATCAAAAAGATGTACCAGTTATATGTGGAGGAGTGTAATGAAGATTTAAACATTCCACCTGTTAAAGAGAGTATGTATAGGGGTATCTTTTGTACAGAGTTTAATTTAGAATTTCATAAACCCAAGAAAGACTTATGTTTGATTTGCGAGCAAAATAATACGGATATACGTCAAAACAGAAAAATTGACTCCGAAACAGCAGATAAAGTTGAAAAACATAAGGAACAAAAGATGCGAATGAGGGAGGAAAGAGATAATGATAAGAAAGGTGATATTCCGGTACTCTGCTTTGATCTTGAAAATGTCATTACTCTACCAATAACAAACATTGGTAATTTTTTTTATTTGCCCAAATTAACGTGCTATAATCTCACTGGCCATTTTTCTAAGACAAAAAAGGTGTATAATGCACTATGGACTGAATATACGGGTGGTCGGTCTGGCAACGATATCGCCTCGGCCATAACGCAAATACTGGAAAAAGTTGTGAGTGAAAACGACGGAATTGAAGACATAATCACATGGAGTGACTCCTGCGTGCCTCAAAATAGAAACAGCATGATGTCCTATGAAATATTAACTTTTCTAAAGAATCATCCCTCTATTAAGTCGATTACAATGAAGTATTCTGTACCTGGCCACTCAGCCATTCAGCAGGTAGATAACGCTCATAGTCAGATAGAAATGAAACTCAGAACAAATGATATATTTTCACCATTAGGACTTATACGAGTTTTAAAAACCGTTAATCCCAAATTTCAGTTTATTCAGGTACAACCACAGCAATTTTTAAATTTTGGTGAAGCCAGTAAAGGTTTGGTTTATAAGGAAATTCCTTATACTAAAGTATCGGTTATTCGATATACTCAGAACCACTCTGTAGTAGAATATAAAACAAATTTTGTGCCTGATTATGTTAAAGTGTGCATCAAGCCTAAAAAACGGTCTACACGTCTTGGGATAAGCGCCTTTGACAGACTTTATCCTGAACCCAAAATAATAAAAAAATCAACAGGGATTAGCACTGAGAAGGCAGCTGCTTTAATGACTATGATGACAGTGATGCCAGAACAGGACAAAGCCTACTATAACACTATTTTGAAAACTTCATAATTTTTTTATTAATAAATTAATTGCAAGAAAAGATAAATAAAAAAAATATGTTTTGGTTAAAATATCTCTTTTGTTTCGTTAAAATTGTATGCTTTGCAATATATTCTTTATAATACATTTCCTTTTAGAATAAATATGTTTACTTTTGTCGAAAATTGTGTCTGATTTTAAGGTACGATGTACACATAGACCTTAGTCGCTGAAAAAACAGTCTCAGTTCGGAGGTCCATGGTTGTAACTGTCATATAAAAGATTTTTTATTTTAATAAATAAGTAAAGTTGGCTTTAAATGCAATTTATGTAATGATCCATTATTGAAAATCAACCAATAAGTGAAAAATACATTCAGTAAATTAAATGAATTAAACAGAATACAAGTAACCAAAGTTTGCACTTCCATTTCCCAACATTTTAAGTTAATGGGGTTAGAACCCTGTTATTCTAGACCCGCGTAATAGCACAGTAAGAGTATGTATTTCTTGATATATAATCTTAGAGATACTTTGCATTTTTTAAGACTTATAAAGGTTTATAACTGATGTTTATTTTCTTCAATGTCTTCCTCTTTCACGTTCTCTTTCCTTTCTTCAACCTTTTATTTTCTCATAATATTATTATTTCTTTAACTTTCAACTTTCCCTTCTTCTATGTAGTTAATGTTTCTATATTATTCTTGTGACCTGTCACTCAATAATTATTTGCAACAGGAAATAATCTTGTTTAGACTTTTGATTCCATTTGTTGACATTTATAACTTTCCTTTGTCTAATTTCTAACTTTCATGTTTCACATGCGATCGATTTAATTACTTTTTGTACGTTCTTTAACAGTTTTTCTTAAACTTTCATAGTAGAGGTCATCATCAATATCTACAATTCATTTTCGTATTTCTTCTTTATTTTACTTACTTATAGGTAGTATAAGGAAGTATTGTGACGATGAAAATTTTCGACATCGACATTTTTGCAGATACCCACATTTTAAGTCGTTTGGACTGGCAATGATCAAGAACTTAACAATTTTCATACCTATTTAAAATTTAAAATTTACCATTGAAGTTGAAGAAAACAACAAACTAAATTTCTTTGATCTCTCCATTTCTAATTTAAACAATAACTTTACTTACAACATTTACTGAAAACCTCACCTACTATCATCACCACACTCATAAATTTGCTGGTTTCCAATATTTCATTAATCGAGCTTTAAACTACCCTTTAGATCAAGATTCAAAAATTACTGAACTTAATTATATTTACAAACTTGCCTCAGACAATTCATTTAATATTGAAGACATTGATAGAATTTTATACAGAACCTTACTAAAATTTGATCCCTTATATAGTAAAGAAAATAAACGACATGTCATTTACAAACCCCTACCCTATATATAGAACTTTACATAAAAGAATTAACGAACATAAATTTCAACCTAACTCAAATATTTACAAACATAAAATAGAAACTGGTCACATTATAAATTACAATAGTCCAAAATTACTACATAAATGTCATAAAAGCCAAAAATTAAATCTACTGGAAATTTTAGAAATTGAAAAACATAAATTTAATCATAATTTATTAAATGGCCACTTACTGATAAGCCTATATTTCTATATCTCAATATCCTGCATAACACACATGATTAGTTGGTTGCCTATATTATATTTTCTTTCTTTAATTATTATAATTCTAATATTCATATTTATAGTTATTTTTAAGTTTAGTTTCATTAGGTTACCTCCCACCTAACTAGTTTGACATTTCACCTCACATACACCTGTTGTTTCACAGCCTTCAACCCAGTAACACGGTTTACTGTTTTCCCCCTTCATTTTGAATCTAACGTAAAATCCAAATGTAACCACCTACTAAAGTTCCCCATTTTATTTCATATTAATTTAATTTTATCTCAATCATCCCTCTATTATGAGTTTTACCATAGTTTACAATTACTGAATTTTAAAATAATATTAAGTACGTCATTATAACAGGTGAACATTTAAATTTCAACTACTGTACGAATTCTTGACTGTAAGTATTTAACCTTTTTATTTCATCTTCTCTTAATTAAATTATTGTAGATTCTAGCTGATGATGGCTTTAAGCCGAAACATGTCCTAGAGTATATTAAAAAAAAATTGTAAGGTTTAATTAAAGAGGATTTAATTTTTTACCCTTATTATATATATATTTGTGAAATAATTTATTTGTTATTACTTGCTTATACCGTAGTCGTCATATTTTAATTTCGGTTTACACTTCTATACCATGCAGAAGATGACCTTAGAATATGCAGCGATGCCTGCTTGCTTACAGAGGTGGGAAAGCAACATAGTGTCGATGTCGGGGGACTTTCACGCGAGTGTACTGTCTTGGCAGCCTCGCTTATGTTTATCTTTAGTTTATTTCGTCGCGCTCTTTTCCTCTTTCGACTTTCCTATCAGAAATTAAAATATATCGACCCCGGTATATTGACATGTTTCACCAAGATATTTCAATCACTTCATTTAATTATTTCTTTAATTGTTAATTGCAATTAGTTTTTGCCCAATTCTGACATATTCCATTTTTATAACTATTCACGTTTTGCTATGTGTAATCAATGGAAATCGGCAGTTAGGTTTACATTCCAGATCTAAACCTAAATGAATAATGCAATTCGAATTTGGGCACATTGACCAAATTTGATGTTTGTTCATAGTTATTATAAAACTATTAAATAGTAGTGAACTATTGACTTCTTCTTGGTTATTATTTTTTATTTTTTGGAGAAATTTGAATTAGCTTCCTAATGGAGACATATGAAAAACAAAATCTAAACTCAAAAATGTCATTTTTTAATAGACTCTTCTAGAGAACGTGTGAATATCCTCTATATACTGCAAAGTATGTCTAAGTATATAATTTAATACGGTAAAGCTTTTGATTCAATTGTTTTTCAAACTTAGCCCTTAGAATTTAGAAGTTTCTCAAGAAACGCAACTGATATGGCTATAAAATAGAACAGCTGGTAATTCTTTTTTTCTATTTTCAGAGGTTTTATAGACACCATGAATTAAAGGATAAGAAGGAAGCAGACTTTAAGAAAGTTGAGGACATAGCGTCAAATAGAGTACCGTATTTCAAAATATTTAAACAGGCACTTCCTCAACTAGCAAATGTATATCTAGTATTTTTCGTAACGTTATCGATATTTCCGGCCGTGCAAGCAAGTAAGTTCTATTTAATATCCTAAAAAAGAACTGTAAGTAATTAACTATGTTATAATAGATATTAAAACATAGGTATATACTGCATAGTATTTGCAAGGTTGGTTATCAGTACGACAAAGTAAGTTTGAACCACTATCAAAAGTATACATATATACATTTATACATAAACGTATATGCACATATGTACGTGTTGAGATACACAACATACATTTAGGTGTCATTACTAACAACGAACGTACAGACACGTGTTTCGACCTTTGAGGCCTCTTCAGTGTACGTGGTGCTGTCGGCAATGATCCACAACTAAAATTGTGTCTTACGTCCGTTGAACTGCAAAGTGCCGGTGAGAATATCTCAGCGACATATGCCATCCAAGCGCGACACCGAACACGACAGTTTCACCTTTGCACACTGTGCATAAGACAAAGCATGTATGCTAAATGTGTATCTCCGCATATAATACCAATAGGTGGCACCACTATATCACAAATAAATAGGATATGAAATACTTGAATGTGTAACGTACATTAACGGATAAATAACTATCAAAAGTATACATATATACATTTATACAAAAACGTATATGCACATATGTACGAAACACGCGTCTGTGCGTTCGCTGTTGGTAATGACACCTAAATGTATGTTGTGTATCTCAACACGTACATATGTGCATATACGTTTATGTATAAATGGGAATTACAACAAAAACATTTTTATGTTTCCAAAATCGACGCAAGGGGATGCAATTCTCAAGATGAATTAAAAATTCGAAAATTTTTCATTAAATTCTAGATTAAGATTAAAATTTTTACTAGCACCATTTTCAGACGTTTTTATACAATTTTCATTTCAAACTTTTTGATTTAATTCCTATACGAAGGGGAGGGTGGAGGAGGGTATGTCTGCGTACAAAAGTTTGATTTCGGTTTGCCTCAACGGATATTAATGTTTCTGAGCTCATTAGATAGAGCATTTTACAAAGAATTGAAGGGTCGTTATGTAGTACGAAATTACGCGGTTGTCAAAAAAATTAAAAGGGGGCGCTATTATCAATTTATGGATATTACTTGTTTTTCTTAAAAATTTTAATTGAAACGATATATTTTTAATATCGTAATATTGAAGCACAAGTTTTCATAAAAAAATATGGTTGTACAGTGTTTCTATTAAAATATGTGTATAACATATAACATCAGTAATTGAATTTACTTCTATTTTCAGATATCCAGCCATACGATAAAAATTTCTTTATACAGAGCAATATGTTCGCACCAATAACGTGTTTTCTCACGTTTAACTTGTTTGCCATGCTCGGTAGTCTGACATCAAATTACGTTATATGGGTTAGTATATGTAGGCATACATGTCGTCATTATTATTCTAAATAATTATTTTATTTTTGTTTTTCTAATTAGCCACCGCCGAAGTATTTGTTCATCGCTGTAAATCTGCGATTTTTGTACATACCCTTTTATTTACTTTGTAATTATCAGTTGGATGGCATTACTCGTTCGCTTCCTGTATATATTACGAACGACTGGCTGTACTGGGTTGTTGCCATTACTATGGGATTCAGCAGTGGATACTTGAGTTCAGTTGGAATGCAGTATGTTCCAAGGTAAATTAAATAATTATATGTTTTTATGAAGTAAATCAATGAATAAACGAAAATTTATTCACTAATGAACAACAATTTTAAAAAAAAAACTACAATAATATAATGATGATATATGAGTGATCTCGACAAAGGGAAAAAGGTATTGCAGTTGACAAAAGAAACACTTCTTTTTCGCATTTGCATATTTTGAATTCATTTTGTATGCCTGGAATTTGTGTAATTCAGTTACTTTTTGGTTGTTTTTAGTTTCTATTGTAGTCTAGTACATTTCTGTCCACGTTTTGTAGTCCTCTGATAAGGAAAAGTCTTTTTTTAAACATATTTGTGTGTCACCACTACAGCAACCATACAGTTTATGCTATTAAGGAAGAGTGCTCACGATTTCAATCAGTTTCTTCCAAATACTGACTTTATTTTTTTAAATATTTAAATAGTTATTTTTTGAATTATTAAAAAAAGGAAAAAAAATATGATAGCATGGTCCTTTTTTCGAAAATATATGTAAACAAAAAATAAAAAATTAAATTAGAAAAATATTCGAAAATTCACTTCACTATCATAAGTTAAAAAATATTCTAACTACGTCCTTAAAAGAGTCAAAAAATATTTTCACAATTAAACCTGTGATTTGGAAAATAAAATAAATACTCCAAGAGTAATTGTTGTTGAAATTTTAAACTGAAAGATGGTACAGTTTCGGCTAGCAGACGGAGTTTCGCCATAAGAGATTTATCGGTTAAGAGACACATACTTATTTTTCTTGTGGCTGATGAAATAGGCTCTTTTTCCAGCTAGTATGCTTTGTTGTATTTCCTGTATGATATCGTTTTCACTGTTAATTTGAGATTCCAGATATTTAAATCGCTGCACCACTTCGAAGTTATTATCTCCTACTGTGTAATTCTGGTTAATTTGATATTCCAGATATTTAAATCGCTGCACCACTTCGAAGTTATTATCTCCTAATGTGTAATTCTGGTCAATTCTTCTTCTTGGTTTTACCGATAGTAATTTGGTCTATGTTTCATTGACCTTCAGCTCGATCTTACTGGCTTGTGCTTCTAATTTGTTAAACACTTGATTGTTTTCTCGTACTGTTCTGGCCACTGGATTAATATCATCTGCATAGGAGATTATCGGATGTGACTTGCGCATTATTGTGCTGTCAAGGTTCTCACTGGCGTTTTTTTTTATTTTATTCTCCAGTACAATGTTGAACAGGAGGAGTCGCATCTCCCTGCCTCACACCTTTGGTGGTTGAAAACCTTTCCGTCACTTGGTCTTGTATTCTCACTACAGCCTTCGAGTCTGTCATTATTGTTCTGGTTCATCTTACCAATTTGCTTGGTATGCCAAATGCTTCCATTATATCATGTAGCCTGTTCCTGTCTATACAGTCATAGGCCTCCTTGAAGTCAATGAATAACTCATAGATTGGTACATTATTCCCATGCTTTTTCCAGTATTTGCCGAATGGTGAAGATCGGGTGAAAGGTTGATCGCCCCTCTCTGAAATCTGCCTGATGCTCCCTTATGATTTCCTTTGCTATCCATATTTCTGATAGGTTCGCAAAGTGTTGGCGCCAAATTTTCACAATTTCTTCTGTGTCTACTATGCATTTTCCCCTCTGCATTCTTAAAAAGAGATGGCCTTGGGTGGAAGTCTTGTTTGGTGTTTCTTAGCGCATTATATACCCTCTTGAATTCTTTCTTTCTATGTGATTGTTCCAGTTCTTGTATTTGGGTCTCCAACCCTATCTTTTTTCCTCATTAGTTTCTTGGTATTCTTTCTCAGTTTCTCGTATTCGTCCCTTCTGTTTCTTGTTGATCTTTGGATTAGTTTACTTCGTTTCTTTTATCCATTGCCTCTCTGCATTCTTCATCCCACCATGATGCCCTTGGTTTTCTTATTCTATACCCAACCTCTGTCCTGCTGTTTTTCGATACCTTCTTTTATTATTTTCCACCTTCGTTCTACTGTTATATTGGTCTCCGGTCCCTCTAACTCGGTCATACGTTCCTTGATCATTTGCTGGTAGTTTTCTTTCATATCTTTATCTTTCCGTTTATCCGTATCAAACCTTCTTCTTCTGTCCGTGGGTATTGATTCTGCATTGTCGATTCTTTCTTTGAATGTCGCCTTGACAACATATGATCGGACTATTGCACCTCTCATTGTTCTAGTGTCTATTATACTTGAGCTGTGTCTGGCTGACACTAATATGTGGTCTATTTGGTTGACGGTTCGCCCTTCCGGCGATATCCATGTTCCTTTATGGATCTGCTTATCGTACTATACAGCATACAACACCTATATTATATCAAATCAACCGTACACAATGGGCCGTATGCATAGAATGAAGTGTTACCTGTTATTCCTTCAGGCTGAAGCGAAAGCTTCAGTTTCTATGCATAAAAGAAAAGTGGAGCGAAAGCGATCGCTCAGATGAGCAAACTTTCACTTTTTCTGTATGCATAGAAAGGAGTTGACTAACAGAAAGATTTTACTCATGAAAACAGGCGGCTAGTCGAAAGCAGTTCGTTGTATAAAAGTGAAGTGTATTTGAAGGTGCAAGAAAAACTCGTGTGTCTTGAGTATGGCGGAGATGGTTGTATTGGCCCAGCCAAAGGTGTATGAACCTCACAAGTCAACAAGAGACTGCAAGAAGTTATATAGATTTGAGGAGCCAAATGTCCAGTGGTTGGCAACCCACTTCCTTGGAGAAGAGGTTGAGACATGTGGTGGGGCGCTATCACCATTTAAAAAAATTAAGGTCTTCCTTAGTTTTCTTGCCGACACCGGATTTCAGTCTGGAATTGGAAAAGAATTCGGTATACATTAGAGCACTATTACCTATGTTCTTAACTGTGTTTTGAGGAAAGTGAACTCATGGATCAAGTTCCCTCATACTCAAGAGAGTATAATACAAGCCAAAGAAGAGTGGCTTATGAAATACATCTTTCCAACTGCTGTAGGGGTTTTCGATTGTACCCATATCCGAATTGAGAAGCCAGGCGGTCATGGTGACGAATATATTAATCGAAAAGGGATGCCAACCTTGAATATCCAGGCAACGTGCAACCACAACCATTTTTACAAGTATTGATGTCAGGTGGCCCGGTTCTGTGCATGATTCTCGTATTTCGAGAAATTCATCGGTTTGGCAATTGATACAGCGGACAACACACACAATTCTTCTTGGCGACTGCGGTTATGGCATACAGCCCTAGCTAATGACACCGTTTGAAAATCCAGTAGATGATGCGCAGAAGGATGTCAATACCTTACTAGCAAAAGAAAGAGTTCCTTTGGACAGCTAAAACTCCATTTTCCCGTTTTGCAATACATTTGTAGAATGCAGCTAGCAAAAATTCCGAAAGTGGTGGTCGCATTTCTACACAACATTGCGAAATATCTCGGGGACGTGGGCTTTACAGAAGAGGATGAACAGTCAGTTTTACAGGAGGACAATGATCTGCCTCCTGTAGAAAAAGAAACTACGGATGCAATTCGCGCTCGTGGCCAACTTCGCTGCCAGGAATTAGCAGAACGCATTCATAACAACGATCTCGTTGGTAACCACGCTTCCTTCTTCTTCTTGGCCGTTGGGACTTGCGATTTGCTGAGAATTTCAGGATTATTCTTAGCCTTCTCAGTAATGAACAATAAATCGTTGATATTCCCTGACTCATCAACAGCATCCTCAAAGTCTGTCTCTGACATATTTTATTTTTTAACCACTCACTTTTATTGTGGAAATTGAGAAATATTCGCTAAACAGCGTTTTTTTTTGTTGAAATTAAGAACTCGCCACAGTCAGTACTCACTTATAACGTGCGTGTAACTACACTCACCAGCAAAATAATCGATCCACTCTAAAAATTGATGAAGTTTGTTCGTTAATAAGTTTGTTATTTTAAATTCGATTTGATTCATTTTTTTTGCATATTGTAGGTAAATTTAAATGTAATGTATCACATCTTTGGAATTTGAAGAAAATTTGGCATACATCATTTTATACAGGGTGACACAAAGTCTGTTTTTTTAAATCAACTTTAAAACCACATATGGATTGTCAAAGTTGCTCCACCTTGTATTTTCTTATTTTGTTAACAAGACACATCATTTCTTTACAATTTCTTTTTTTATTTATTACAATAGCTTAATTTTTGTAAAAGATAAAGAGTTTAAGAAAAATCTTACATTTTTACATTTTACCTATGGTAGGGGAGACTGTTGTACCTTGGATCACTTTTTCTAATATACGACTAAAAATTAACAACTTTTGTTTTTATTTTAGTTATAGGTGTCTATTTTATGTAACATCTATTCGACTTCAGTTTTCTTTTATCTATAAACGGTATTATAAGCAAAGTTAATGAAAAACCAAAACATTTATAATAGCAAGTAAACTGATTCATGGTACATGATGGTCTTGTACCTTGGATCGCATCCTCCTGTACCTTGGATCATACAGAAAGGCATACCAATGCATATTGAATAAAAAACTCCAATGTGCAGCTGCAAAATTTATTTGTTTAAAACATCTGAAGAAATTTACACAGAAACAGTAATTTTGTAATATAAACAACTGCTCCCTATTTTACATTATAGTTTGAAAAATCTACCTTAAACCACACTTGTTCTGCAACTCGAGTTGAACCACTGCACTTTGATGGTTTAGGCAGTTTGAGTAAAATGTCTGACTCATTTACTTCAAATGATTGCGATGATTCTATGACAAATTTGTTACTCAAGCTAATACGTTTGAAAAACTGTATTTGGAATTCACACCCATCACAGTCTTTAGAAATAATTTTCCCAACATAGTGCTCAGTTGGCCCTCGTTTCTTCTCAAACTTGACAAGAACGTAATCGCCATTATTGAAACTGGATCTTTCAAGTTCAAGCTCCTCCTGAGCGTCGGCTAATTCAGCGTTAGTTGATGCAAAAAAGTTATCATCGTTATCAGAGTCATCAACATCAGACATATCAATTTGATCGTCATTTTCTGAGTCACTTTCACAAACTAATCTTTTCCTAGCTTTATCTTGAGATTTACTTTTACTTGCAGGTGGCTTAGTAGTCTTTGATTTTGGCAGGCCTTCTCTTTTCTTAGACTTTTCTATCCTTATAGCTTCATTTTCAGGTGTATCTGTTACTATCTTGCTTCTTCCAGGTTTTCTACCTCGTCTGTTGGTTTTCCTAGCTGCTGCCTTCGGGTATGGCTGAACTTCTTCAGGAGATCTAAAATCATTAGATCTATTTTCATTCTGATTTAGCGTTGCAGCTGAAGTAGACGGCTCATCTTCGCTTCGATGAGCATTAGTCATAATAGGCGTAGTAGGTGGCGTTGGAGACTGGATAACAGCTAGATTTAAACTTGTACTGACTGAATTTTTAACTGGGAAAGTGTCGTTAGGGTTTGGACGATCGGAGACGTAAGCTCCAAGAAAGTCCTGCTCTGAAAATACTTGTCTGTTAAATGGATAAATTCCTGTTTTCTTAAAACCACTTAAAATATTACTAGTACTAAATGCTTTAGGGTAAATTTGGCCAACTATTTCTGCAATATTATAAATGCTGAAAGTTTTGCCCGGGTTGTTCAATAGCCAAGAGTCAACAGCTTGGTTGTAAAAGTTCTTCAGAGGTGAGTACACCGATACGTCAAGTGGTTGCAGCCTATGGGATGTATGGGGCGGAAATGTGAGCATAACAACACCTGCTGCTGATGCTTTTTCAATAACTTGCAGAGATAAATGTGTTTCATGGTTATCTACTATTAATAAAACACGTTCTTCCTTTGACGGTTTTACATGAGCTATGAAGTGATCCATAAACTTCACATATAATAATTCGTTAGACCATCCTGAGGGATTCGCCCCACCAATTGTTCCAGGGGGTGCACCATAAAGCATGTACTCCTTGAAGTTTACCCTCGGAAACACTAACAATGGAGGGATGTGGTTACCGATGGCATTTACGCAAGCAGACAATGTGACGAGGTGATCCCGTTCACCGGATGTCACACTTCCTACCTGCTTTATACCCTTTGGGGCAACAATTTTGTTGGGATTCTGTACTGTTGTTAGCCCGGTTTCGTCTGGATTCCAGATGCGATGAGGAGGAAAAGGTCCTAATCTCAACTGTGCATCTTCGAGATTTTTGAAGAATGTTTCAACATTGGTAGGATTGAAAGCAGTTGCCCGTGACAAACTTGTCTTTTCTGGCTTTCTAATGGTTAACTTCGCAGTATGCCTTGTCATAAATAGTCTCAACCATTCTTCTCAAGCTGTTTTTTCTTCATCCCACTTGACAGGTCGATTCTTATTATTGGCCATTGCGAATTTATAAGCTAGACTCCGGACTCCTTTCTTTGTCAATCCATAGTTCATCTTAGCTACTTTGTTGATATACTCTACCAAACAGAGCTCTTCTGCTTCTGAAAATACTTTTCTAGTGTCGTAACGAACATCGTATTTGAACTCCTCTTTCCCAGAATTTCTAAAAGCCTTCAAATGCCGAACTAATGTTGTAAATTTAATGTTAAACACTTTACATGATTCTCTAATAGAAATTTTATTGTCTCCTTCAGCGCACACAGCTTCAATTGCTTTTTGTATTGCTTCTGGATCAATATGTTCACGTTTTCTTCCCGTCTTGCTCCGTGGCATTGTATTATAATCTGAAAATGTGATCAATGGTACAAGATGTATTGATGATCCATGGTACAAGAGGTGACAGTTTACAATTTAAAGACGCGGCTAGGTTGTTAGGTTATGTTCAGACTTACAAACAGCATGTAGTTTTACTCACCAAATTATACTGCACAAGCTGGAATATTGAGAAAATTCTGAAGCAATACATGAAGTGTGTATATACGGAAATATTATTGTTCAGAAACTTTACTTTTTAAACTGCAAAAACAATTTTGCGGCTATACTCATAACACAACACGCACGATATGCAATAAGAAGTTTACGCTGCCCACTAATGAATATTGCACGAGATAGTTCAACAGTTTGCCACAAGCTGGCAGCATATGTCGGATTATGGGTTAGTGATCCAAGGTACACTATGTCCAAGGTACAACACTCTCCCCTACTAACAATAACTTTACGAATTTATCGTTTTTGCATAGAGGGCTATTGAAATACTGTCAGTTGTGAAATCTAAAGCTTGTCAATTACGTTTTTGAACGTGTTTCTTGTCGAATAGTAATTTAAAATATGGATCTTTCTGTAACCGACGCAGTGAGAGCTGTTGCTTTGATTCAGGATGGTAGGTCACAGTATTATGTTGCCAGAGTGTTGGGAGTTTCAAGATGTAAAGTTCAAAGAGCTGTTAAACGGTTTAATGAATTTGGTGTATACACAAGAAGAAATCATTGTGGTCGAAAGAAATCTACTAGTGAGCGAGATAATCGCTTTATAACGTTAAATGTTTTGAGGGACAGAAAAGTTACTTCTGTGCAAATGAAAAACAGATTAGAGGACGTCTGGCAAGTTCAAGTAAGTGATAGAACAATAAGAAGGCGGCTGTTTGATATTGGACTGCGTTCTAGGAGACCTGCAACTGGTGTCTAGAGTTATTGAGACACCATCGAGTTGAACGCCTTAGATTTGCTAGGGAACATGTAAATTGGGGTAACGAAGAATGGAGCAACATCCTATTCACGGATGAGTCAAGATTTTGTCTTAGAACACCAGATGGACGTGAAAGAATTTACCGGAGAACTGGTGAACGTTTCTTTCAAAACCATTTTTTTCCTAGAGTAAGTTATGGAGGCGGTTCGGTAATGGTGTGGGGTGGCATAAATTTTGAAGCTCGGACGGACTTGGTTATAATGAACGGGGGAGCCATGACAGCCGATTGATACATAAGAGAAGTTTTAGAGCCACATATTGTTCCTTTTGCATCGTTCATCGGAGATGATTTCATGCTGATGCATGATAATGCCCGACCGCATGTTGCCAGAATTGTACGCGAGTATTTAGCCGAGGTTGAAATCCCAGTAGTAAATTGGCCTGCTCTAAGCCCAGACCTAAACCCAATTGAGCATGTTTGGGATGCACTTGGGAGGAAAATACGATCTCTTGTACCAACGACTGCAAATTTGCAGCAGCTTAGTGACGTTCTAACTGAAGAATGGAATCAAATTAACCAGGCTTACATTCAAAACTTAATTGAGAGCATGCCAAGACGAATTGCAGCTGTTATCCGTGCACGTGGAGGAAACACTTCGTATTAAGTCTTTTATGTTTTTCATTTTCTTTTCATTTCCTTTTCATTATATTCGGTGTTAAGTTAAATTCGTAAACTTATTGTTAGTACCATAGGAAAAATGTAAAAATGTAAGATTTTTCTTAAACCCTTGTATCTTTTACAAAAATTAAGCTATTGTAATAAATAAAAACAGAAATTGTAAAGAAATGATATGTCTTGTTAACAAAATAAGAAAATACAAGGTGAAGCAACTTTGACAATCCATATGTGGTTTTAAAGTTGATTTAAAAAAACAGACTTTGTGTCACCCTGTATAAAATGATGTACGCCAAATTTTCTTAAAATTCCAAGGGTGGATAGATTACATTTAAATTTACCTGCAATATGCAAAAAAAATGAATCAAATCGAATTTAAAATAACAAACTTATTAACGAACAAACTTCATCAATTTTTTGAGTGGATCGATTATTTTGCCGGTGAGTGTATAATAATTCACGCTGTTATGTATCTTGTTCTGTATCTGTTGCATACACATTGATACTGCCACAATCGTTCGCTTCTTTTAGGTGAAGTGTTTACTCGGAACAGAGAGCAAAAGGTTTTGTATATGAAAACAAACTATAGCAAACTTTTTTATGCGTACGATTGACTGCACAGTACAACTTGACCTACTAATTCTACAACAATATTGCTACTAGAAAAGTTTTAACTCTCGTATATTAATTTTTCCGAAGAATGATAAATACTTTTGCAAAAGAAATGAATGCCTTTCTTCTAATTTGTTTTACTTGTTTTTTGTAATGTTTAATGTAATTTCGTTTCAGGAGTGTGGAACCTCAATACGCATCGGTTGCCGGAATGTTTGGCGGAGCAGCTTTAATATCGGGTATATTCAGCGGTATATTATCGGCATTTATATGGCCCAAATTCATCGAACACGTCGGCGTATAACAAAAGTGCTTAGTGTATGACACAGAGACAGCATTTCAAATAAAATTTTAGCTAATCATAGGTACTCACTCATCATCATCGTCATCGAGTGACACATCAGGGATTTATGATTTTTGTGTCGTACACTCAAAACAAACATACAAAGAACGCATTTGTAATATATAACGCGAAACATTTTGTTAAAAGTATAGACTGACATGTTATCTACTAAGTAGAAAATTCGCAAGTAACAAAAAAAAAACGAGTTCTTCCAAATTTTTGTAAGAAACGTTGGTTCTGTGAACCATTTCTTCAAATATTTTTTGTCAGCGTGATATGTATACTTTGTACATACTTTTAAATTGTAAATTTGTTTAGTTTTTAACCACAATTGAATAGATGACGCACATCTTACCACCCGTACCTCTTTATAAACAGAAATAAACATTTCAATAGTCGTTTCTTACAATGTATTTATTCTTAGAAATCTTTGAT
The DNA here is from genome assembly GCA_963170755.1 of Amphimallon solstitiale. Taxonomy (NCBI): domain Eukaryota; kingdom Metazoa; phylum Arthropoda; class Insecta; order Coleoptera; family Scarabaeidae; genus Amphimallon; species Amphimallon solstitiale. The sequence continues at coordinate 38,760,279 of OY720680.1, read as the reverse complement.
CATTGCAATGTTTATTTTTCCAAAATAAAACTACATGTAAGTTGTACACCTAAACTCAACGATTATTATTTTATAAGATTTCGCAATACCACTTCTTATATTGTACAATCATAACCTCTACCATACCTTTTATGGTTGGTAATGTATTGAAAATAAACTATTCTCCTTTAAAAATACTATTTTTATTTTTAATATATCTAGTGAAATTAGTTTATAAATTTATTACTAAATTAAATTAAAGATGAACTATATCTTTGATGATGTGAGAAACTGAAAAGCAATTATGAGTATGAGAGTTATGTTAAATATTAAACAAGGGCGTCGCAAGGTTTTCGAGCAATGGGGGGGCAAGGCTTGACATATTAGGGGTCATAAGTAAATACATACTATATCGTCGCATATACCTTATATTTAACTAGAAACTACAAATTTATGAATAATAAGTTTGCACGTGAATGTATAACAAAGGATATTCGTTTTTATTTCTGGTTTTTGGGACTATCAAGTGCCCCCTTGTCCCTACACTTAGCTACGCCCTTGGATTATTAAAACTATGAGTATACACGACACAAGAAAATAGGATTTATGGCATTCGACGTAACTAAATAGCGTCATTAAAAAACACGTGAAAGAAAAATATGAGTAATGCCCGTACAAAAAAAATCGCGGTCCAATGTGCACGCAGTGACAAGAAATTGATTTTTCTTTCCTCGAGTCCGTGCCTGTCGCAGTTAATATACAAACATAATAATTTTCATATAGAGGAATTTAAGTTCCAAAATAATATACGAAAAAAAAACATGGTAATGCGCCGAGGTTATCATTTTTTTCCAGGCGTGCTATTCATACAAAAAAAAAACATCGCCATAGAAAATCTTTTCAATTGCCATTCAATCTCAAAGGTTATAACTATTTGCAGTTTATCGTTTTTTTGGATGAACCTTAAACTGGAATTACTAGTGATATTTTCGTAAATGCGTATAGGATAAACAATGTTATGGACCGACTTTAACTACATTGTGGACCTACAAATTTAGAAATTTTTGATGAGTTAAAAATAAATTTCTTTTTTGATTTTCAGTTAGACGTTTATACGTATTCTTCAGATTCGCATAGCCTGGTACCTATTTAACGGTAACCCTATATATAGTATTCTAAAAGCCCTTTAGTGAATTCTGCTTAATTTGGCTTCGTTTAGTTAGAAAGGACCTAAAGAATTTAGTATATTATGCAATGAGCATTTAATGATAACCATTAAGACACGAGTAAGAAAATTACAATACGAGCCGAAGGCTCGTATCGTAATGAATACGAGTGTCTTAATAGCCATTAAATGCGAGTTGCATACACTATATTTTCTACGACCCCATAATATAACATTATTTTTTGAACATTCCATTTCATAAATTGAGCGTAAAATTTTCCGTTCGTCTTTGCGAATTTCGCTGGTAATAAATTGTTCGTGGCTACTAAGGCTTGTTCCATAATTTCCGGTGGAATCAAATTTTACATTTCACTGTCATTATCCCTCATTTTTACCGTTTATATTTTCAAAAAAGCACAAATTTTAACTACTTACTAGTAAATTGCAGAGAACTGTCACATTTAATTAATTTTTATATCTGTCAGATATGCAGTCGCCATCTTGAATATTGGAGTGTCGTATTCCTATTGAATATAAACTTGTATCTTAATGAAAATCTATAATTTAATGGACATCATTAAAGTACAAGTTCGGCATATCTAATAATACCATTAAAGTATGGGAGTAGAAAATAGAACATTATTGACTTGTATACAGTATTATCCTAGTTTATTTTATATATTTTTGGTAATACCAACTCAAAAATAAATAGGTATATTACAAATAAACAATTTAAACTAAAAACATATTCTCATAAATAACAATAAATTATAACATATGAAGTTCTTTCATTTTAATTTGTCAGTAACGTCATGATTTATCGCCGTGTGATTAGTACCTACCTCCAACTTAATCCAGGATTTGCTATAATAAAGTTTGTTACCAAATTTACATTCTACTAGCAACTTGTAATAGTTTTATAAATTATTACTCTGTCTAGATATTTATAAGATAATATATATCTGCAATAATTATATTAAAATACACGAACTCCGAATCTTGCTGGACAACACTGAACATATGATATTTGACATTTTTGTTTGCTTTATTACAGTTTTAAATTCAATTTAGGCTTTAAGTTTATTTTCAGATTGTAGCACTTTCAGTGGAAGCTGAGTCTTATTGAAGGAATAACTTTATTGGAACTGATTTAATTCACATAAATTACGTACTTACATAAAAATGTATATAAGGTAACAGGTGATTTATGACTACGTCCTTTGACCTTTGCACCTGTATATTGAATTTATAAAGCATCCGTTACTATATACTATATACTGTATACATATTATACTATATATATTTGTATAATTAAATACAAATATGTCTGCATTCTTATATCTCATACGTAATAACAGAGGACTTTAATTTTACCTCCTTTTTCTAGATATATGAGAAGGTTACAAGTTTATAAGCTTCTGCATTTATATATTTTCTGGGTGTCGGGATATTATAAATACTGAAATATTAAACATGAGTGTACTGCAAAATGAACTTTAAAATTCAATTTCTAGAATAGTTGAGTTGTTTTAGCAACCGACACTACCAAAGTACAAACTCAATACGACGATTCAATGCCACAACAAATTCCCATCGACTGGAACAATTTCAGAACAATCCTGATTGTTCACGTTGAGAGTTCATATGAAAGTAAATCACCATTAATTTTTCCGTATGCTCAGGTGTTAGTAATTGTCCGTCACCATATATTTTAACATGTGTCGCTGTAATAAGGACATATTTAAAGTACATAAAGTTATTTCGAACCGGCACATTTATCCCCGGTTCGGAAAAATTTTTCCTTATCACTAAACGAGTCAACAATTCAGTGTATAGTACGAATTTCTGGATTATTATATAGAACCAATAGAACTACTGAACATTATCAGCAGCAACACCAGATAATTGGGAAAGGATTTGATGAAAATAACATGTATATATAATATGCTCCATACTACTGTATGTCTGTATCCTACTAACCGTAACCGCCTTCTTTATTTTACTTTTGTTACTACTATACAATACTACCAACTATATCATACACAATGTTTCTGTTTACATGATAAACGCTGACATGCAACTATATTATTACCAATATGATGAAATAGCATTAATGTAATCCTGAATGTCTATTCTGTTAAACTTGATTAGTTTATGTCGACAAATTTCAAAATCATTGCTAAACAAACAATAGTAGTTTATACAACGAGTCAATAATGACAGTTATTATTCCCGAGAGCTGAATTTACTCCCGAGCCGCGTAAGCGGCGAGGGAGTAACTCAGCTCGAGGGAATAATAGTCATTATTGCGAGTTAGTATACACTACTTTATCGACGACTAACTGAGAATTACTAAAAAAAATCAAAATAAGTAAACGAAAATGTCAGATTACTATATCAATATGACGTTTGATGGTTAGGCAGTCAGTAAAATGGCCGGACTTGTCTATCGTTACTATGACAACGTTAGGAACGTTATGTTCTTATTGGCGGAATGCAGTGAATAATGGTAACGTTATGGCCCATTATATGTTCTTATTGGCGGAATGCAGTGAATAATGGTAACGTTATGGCCCATTATTCACTGGTCGCATTTCATTATTCCCTACGGGTATTATGAGTGTTATTATTAGCCAATATTGATTAATATAATACATACTTTATTGTTTAGTCGTCGATAAACACCTTAAACAACACTTGTGGGATTATAATGTGAAATTTGACAATTATGTTAAAGTCAAGCATGGGCAGAAATTCTTGAACGTAAAATTTGTTTAATCGCAAATAGCCGATCAAAATAAATCCATGCAATCGTTATTTTATACAATCCTATGTAACATTTTTCGAATTCCGCGGGTGTTTTAAGTTTGCTGTAGGCGCAATAGAACATATAGAGGTGTACTCGCTGATATTTCATTGGAAAATTTTTTGCTTAAAATGGAATCCTATCAAATTCGTCTATTTGTGATCACATGTCTCAAAATAACCAATAAACTCATCATTTAACTGATAACAACCCTAGGGTAGTTTTCACTTCTGTCATCAAGAGGTTGCTACGCAATGGTTTTGACGCTTATTTAATTTAATTGTATAAAATTTTTCAAAATGTCACTTTCTCGTTTTGGTATTCAAAATAATGAGTCAATTGACAAAATCATTGAAGAAAATGTACCAAAAAATACTATTAATAGTAAAAAATACACATGGAAAACATTTATAGACTTTTGCAACACCAGGAAATATGAGTTGGATGGAAATCGTACAATTGAAGAACTTGCTTTAATACTGAAAGATTGGGCAGTTAATATGAAAAAGAGAGATGGCACGGACTTTAAGGAAGCTACAGTTAAAACTATGTGGAATGTGACAAGTAAATTACTACAAGAAAAATATTACAACGAGTATAATATCATGATAGACCCCTTTAACAGTGTTGCATTCAAACAAGCCCGAAATGCACGCGACGTAGCACGAAAAAATTTACAAATAGATCCCACTAAACGTAAAACGAGTTCAGTCCCATTAAGTTCAACCGAAATGAACAAAATTATAAACTTTTGGGATGAAAATACCCCTCTAGGTCTCCTACGCAAATTTTATCATATCGCCGCGGTGGAATTGGCATGGAGAGGTGGTGAGGCTGTTGCTTGCTTGGTTGAATATTTTCATATCGAGAAAAACAATGATGGCTCTCCAACTAACAGGGTCGAATACAATCCAGTTTTCAGTAAGACCTGCCAAGGAGGTTCAAAGAACTGCGCTTCTAGTAAATGGTTAGTTCAAAATAGTGACAGCAACGTTTGCCCTGTTAGATTATTTTTAAAATTATTATCGAAAAGAGGAAAAAATATCAAAACAAACAGACTATTTTTAAAACCGAATCGCCATTGGAAAACAGAAAATGATAAGTGGTACGACAATGTACCTCTGGGTAAGAATACCATCAACGGATGGACAAAATCTTCTGCTGAAGCAGTTGGTTTGGATACCAAAGAGAGGAAAATTACCAATCATTCCAATAGGGCAACTGCTGTTAGTACACTTGCTAAAAATGGAATTGACAAACAACAGTTGTTAAAAATTACAGGCCACAACAATGCAAATTCTATAAAACCTTATTTAAATATCGATCAAGAACATCACAATAGAATAATCAATAGTATGCGTGGAAACACATCTTCAGTAACCGAAGCGAATACATCATCATCGAAATATAATTTTTCGAATTGTTCTTTCAATAATTGTGTTTTTAATAAATAATTTTCATTGAATCGCAAAAAATTTTCTTACCGAATATCCCGCGAGCATTGATAAATACTCATAATTTTATCACAACTTCTCAAGCACGTTACTTTAGGTTAACAGCCCTCCGCCTACGGCGTCGGCTGTTACCAAGTAACGTGCTTTCAAAAACTGTGATAAAATTATTTCGTACTGTTATCAATGCTCTTGGGATATTATAGCTGAAAATTAGTGAATATAAATGTAACGGTTTCTACATCTATTTTTTGACCAATCTTCTGCTTGATTGCACGGTTTGTCTAGTAATTTCGCAATAAAATGTGAATTAACCTACCTGTATTCTATTCGATTGCCTTCGTAGCGAACTTAAAACACCCGCGAAATTTGAAAAATTATACATGAGATACTATAAATCGTGTTCCTATACTGTTTTTGAAAATTTGTAAACAATTTTCAAGATCACATTATATCAGTTGTAAGTACGTCGATCGTTATAAATCCTGATTAACTTTATTGTGTATATTCACACTAAGTTACTTAATATATTATTTTCTATAGCAGCGCATAATATTTTTAACAAAATTTTTTTTTGTAATACTTTTGTTAACAAGGCCAGAACGCGAAGTTATAACCTCTTATTTGCTGTAGTCTTTTACTCGAGTGTAGAGATTTTATCTTTAACTTAATTTGGAGTAAGTACATTTTACTTTTGATTGTATATGTATATGATACAGAATTCAAAGTTTTACCAAGTTCAGTAAGTATGGTTTGTTTTTTAATTTTTGTATAAGATGTATGTAAATAAAGTAAAAAATCGCAATTTTGTACAAAAACTTGTAACCGCACTTTATATTAACTTACACATGGCAAATAATATTTGTTGCAAATGATCTCATGTAATCGGTGGCAGAATTGATAAAAGCAATGTTATCTGTTAATGTACAGGAAATAATTATTATATCTTTATATATGTGAAATGTATATAGACATAAAATTATAAAATAAGAAAAATAATCACATTGTCCAGGATTTACCACTTGCCAAACAAGCTCTGCAAAAAATTTTCCGTGCATATTTTCGTCGTTTTTTTAAGTTATAAACATCTTTTAATAAATAAACTTTGTTATACTTAACTTAGTATCGACAGGTCTTTTTTCTTGTCAGATACAAATATACATTCCTCCCCAAAACTAAATTCTTCTTTAGTACCTTCTGGTCTATGTTGTACCACTAACTGGTTAATACATAATGCAGGTAGTGAAAAGCATTAATACACAAGTTAAGAATAAAGCACAAGGTATTCACAATTAAATCGACGTAGTACTGACGACAGGAGAAAACTTTTAATGACAAAATAATTTTGTAATATTAGATAACAGAGAGATAAGTTCTTTCAAACCTGGTAGTTTAGGTTTTATCCGAATTATTTTTACAAATTTCTATACTACGAACTTTGTCTCAGCTGAACACACGCACAAAACTATTTCTAGAAAAGAACTGTTTTTTACCAGCCATTCAACATTAAATAATTGGGTTCATAGGGACAAATTAATTATAATGAAAATTCTAAGTAAAAAATCGATTGAATTGAAGAATTCAAAATTTAATTTATTTCATGGTGTATGCATCTATTTTACAGTATAAAACTGTAACATCAGAGGTGTTTAAACATAGGTTGTACATACTGTGCAACATTGGTGTGACAATAGTAAGTTGTACATAAATAAATCCATTCACAAGAAGACATACTTAATCCATTATTTTACGAATAACAGTGGTCTGCGGCTAAATAGATGCGATCTGTTAAAAATCTGGGAGTATCTTTTGATTTGAAGATAACGTTTTGAAACCTCGATTCGGAGTTTACTTCCTCTGTACTAAAAATTGTTAGGATTTGTGATCAGAATTACATGAAATTTTATAGCAACTGATGCCATGTTACATAGTTATTATTCCTTTCTGCATTCTAAAATATAGTGTTGGCAATAGGCTCCTTCGAATATAGTGTATAAGAAGTAAAGCATGTTAACGCTTACCTCAACTTATTACTTGTGTTAATGTCCATAGACGTACTGCGATAATTAGTCTCTGATCGCCAGGTTTTGGGCCGAGTTTTTTGAGACTATTGGGTAAGAAGCAGTGATATATACAGTTGATGTAAAGTTCGGTATTAGTTATCAAATATATCTCGACAAGTCGAAGTTAGCCGTTGGTTAAACAAACAAGAAAATGGGTGTGCTTAAAACCACACAGCAGAAGTGTAAACTTCATCAAGGCGAGGTTAATAATACGAAATACACGCGTATAATATTCAGTAACGTATTAAATAAAACGTATTCGCACATTTATTACATTTACACATGTACACGCGCGTATAATATTCAGTAACGTATTATACGACTGATGCGTCATGCTCTCCCATGTAACGGTCGGTTGGACGTATGTATATATACAGCAAGAGCGCGCGAGGTATGATCACCCGATGGTATACGTAAACTCGCATCTAAACGTGGTCCGATAATACATATTAGAGTTACGGCACAACATACTAGCATTGCCTGCTCATATTTGAACTCATAGTGATCTAATTATTTTTTCGCAGATTGACAAAAAGAACAAATTAAATTTTCTCTTTAAGTGATGACGATTGCTTAGATAACTAAGTCGATAATAACGCGAAGATTGTAATACTTATAACGTAATTATGATTATCCTTATGAAATTAAATAATAATGTAGTTGTGTAAAAAGTTATAGCAGTACAACTGGGTTTTAGAATGAAATAAAAACAACCCGCCTGAAACATCTGCAGAATAAACTAAGATGTCTAGAGAAAAATAAATAAATAAAAATTTCATGGTAAAAAAAACTATAAATAAGTATAACAGAAATACCATAAAATAACACAAAAACCTACGTGCATTCCTCTTTGCAGCCAGTACGCAACTGATCTAAATATCTATATCTGGCGAACACAGCTGGCGGAGATCAATTTTCCGAATATACGTCCGAAGAATATCGACTGGTATCGGGTGATCATACCCCGCGCGCTCAAGCTGTATAAATAGACGATATGAATACTCGCGTACAATCCCCGCGCTTGGTCTAATGGTTAAGTGCCGGCCTCTCACCCAGGCGGCTCCGGTTCACATCTGCTCTGGGACATGAATTTATTTATTCATTTAAATTTCAATTTAATTGCAATTAAATACCTCTATATGATATATTTATCATCTTGTTCCCTTAGTCGACTCGAGCCGACATTACCCGAACGAGCGTTACATATCCGAGCGTGACGGGTCAGTCTTGTTCAGTGCCTACAATCAGCGCAACGCGCCCAAAGAAGTTTACACTTGAAAAAGAGTGCAAATATCCCATTAACTAAACTTGACAATCCCACTTTCAAAACATTTCTCCAAAAATATACTGGTCGAAATGTTCCTGATGAATCCACCTTACGCAAATATTATATTTCTAAATACTTCACGAAAACAGTAGAATGCATTAGTAGACATCTTTCAAATCAATAAGTACCTATGGATAAGTGCCGAAGAAACTGTCGATATATTAGACCGCTGTGTGTGTAATAGCATCTAAAGTTATAAATACAGTTAATGCGGTAACAGGTACAGGGAAAAAATACTTTTATTTGTTAGTGACAGTGCTGCATATATGTTAAAAACAGGCTGACTATTAAAGGAAACATATCCTTATATGCTGCATATTGCTTGTGTAGCACATGCTCTCCACAGAATCTGTGAATATATCAGAGACACCTATACTTCCATCTTTGTCACTGCCTCCCTCGCCAGTAATAACTAGATGAGGAACAAGGTTGGAAGCTACTAGTTTTGATGCAGAGAATTTCGATAGTTTACAAAATTTCGTTACATGTTTAAATGACGATGCTCGAAGTATTTCTGAGTGCAAGGAACTAACACAAATCCCAAATTTAAAAAAATCAGTAGTTATTTCTACAGGAACACTTTGGAAATTTGCCTAAACTAATCACATATTTTGAAAATCGAAATCTCAAATTAAAAGATGGATTAACCACATTAGATGTGGCTATTAATAATTTCAAAAGTATTCCAAGTGACTTCAGATGTGGCCTTCGGCAAAAGTTAGACGCAGTGTTTAATAGAAATCCAGATTTAATAACATTGCGGCAATTGTGTATGGGGACAATGACACCAAATCTAACTGCTAAATACGCTGAAATAAAAGAATATTTCCAGTACGCACCTATAACCAGTTGCGATGTAGAAAGGACGTTTTCTAACTACAATGTTGTACTTTATTCAAAGTGAACAAATCTTACAGAAGGGTACTTTTAGAAAGTATTGCTAGTAAATATGAATACTCCTTTACTCGACTTGAACTACAAAATGAACAAATAATAACGTATTTTGTATTTTATAGATCACCACACACTTGTTATCCAATTATATAAATAAAATTAAAACTCTTTGAAAATAGATAATTTCAATAGTGCGCCCATGGGCGATGAGTCATCAACCGCTCATGTCCGGTCTATAGTTATGAGAATCCTTCTTTTATGAAGCAAATAAAACTTTGCGAAAGTTGAAGTAAATGATAGTATAGAGTTATAATTTTATACGTAAATATTATATTTCATTCATTAAGACAATATAAAGCTAAGGTTTGTTTCTTTTTGTTGAAGAAATTAAATTTGAAAACGATCAGTTTTATTTAAGGTTTCCTTCTTCAATTTTTTCATTTATAAAAAGATATCAGTGTGTTTAAACCTATTTTATCAGTCGACAAAGTTTCATACAAATCTGAATTTTCGGTTAACCGATGTTTGCCATAGATGCGAACAATCCTAAATAATAAATTATAGAACATGAAATTATTCAACAAGCTGTTTACGTCACACATAATCATTTACGTATTCATGATAATGTACATCAATGCTTTAGAAGTATGGATTAATATCAAAAGATTATCACCTGATAAAAACTAAAACTAGGTGTATACATCTAATAGTTTTGATGCCATTATGCAAAGGATTCAGATATACCAAATACCTTGAACTTTGATAAATAGAATAAATAAACTCGTAATTATATTGCTATTCGAAATACTGAGTCGTCTAAATATTCGCAAAAGATATAAATATTCATCAATAATTTTGAAAGATCAATTCTGCCACTGAATTTAAACGCTACGAAAATGTTCAAAAGAACAAAATCTGATTGTTACTCAATTTTTTAAATTATTTATCGTCACTCATTTTATATTATCATCAACTGAAAATTGTACAATCATATTTATTATCTGTAAATAGATATAGATTATATACCAATATTTAAAAAAAAATTATATTAAAAAAATAAATTATATAACGCAACAAAAGATTAAATGCAAATACTGGAGCAGTTTATTATAAACCTGGTTTTTTCATGGTAGTGGTAATGCCATTCACTTGAATGAATAATTTGTTTTGAATTGGGTTTGTAATATCTTGCTGGTGACATATATTATAGATTAAATAGGATATATTTTAAATATATTTCGAAATATGAGAAAATATACATAAATAAAATTTAAACTGTTCAAATTTGTATTGAGTGTCATATACCATATATTTTATATTACTCTAGCTGGCCCGGCAGACGTTGTTCTGCTATTTCCAGTCGATGTCGCGATCAGTTTGATTTGGTTAAAGTTTCTGTATAAGAAAGTCTAAACAGGAGAAGTCGTTAGCGCGATTGAAGAATAGGCAAGGGGACTGAAAAATGGCCGCGCTTTATTAATAGCTCGACCAAAACGCCACCTATCAAGTCCAGATTTCGTAATTTTCTTTTATGGCACTAAATCAACATATACAGTGACTATGAGTCGCTTTGGTCCATAAATATATAACTTATTAATAACTTGACTACAGCGCCGCCTATCGGATCCTAGCACAGCTATAATCCATTGTTTCGACAAAACAAATATATTTTGTAGATATGACCTCAATCGACCAAGTCGTGCAGAAGTGCACGGTCACTAACAGACGCACCAACGATTATGTATACAGGGTGAATCATCTCCATGGGGAAGGCAGATTGTGATTTTATGAGAAAAGCGTTTTTTCCCTATGATAGCCACTCATTAGGAGCACCTCTTCAAATTATTTTTTATTATACAGAGTGTTCCATAACGTGGTGGCTGACCATAGTTATTAGTTTTTAAAGGGGACACTAATGTATATTACATTTTTGTATTCCCCGTAAGATATTATAGGCCTAAAATTTAAGGTTTTCGACTAGATGCAATAAGACGGCGTATTCGGACATCACAAAATTAGTTTGTTTTTATAGGAATCCGTAATAGAGCATATATACATGGTGAGTCATTAGTAGCCGCTTCTTCGATTGCTCTTTTGTGTTTTAAATAAGAGAAAAAACAATTAGTGGGAGATCCATGGTTGCTTGTGGCGCATATTGTAAAAATACTTTAAGCTCTGGCGCACTTCCGGTTTTACCGGAAATGCACGAAACTTATTTTTTTTAAATGACTTACCCTATATATTTTTGGATTTTCTTGTACTGTTTTAAATTGTCTGTTCGACTGTTTTTTCTTTTTCAAAATTGAGCCAATAGTTTTTGAGTTATTAATTTTTTTTGAAAATATTTGACCAAAACACGTGTTCAGAAAAAAATCATTTTCACATTGTTTTTAAAAGCAAAAACATTAACTTTGGTGGTGCTTGTAGCCAAGAAAATTCTGCATCATTTGGTAAAGTTGCACTCGACAATACGTCAATAAACTTTGTTTATTCAAAGCCTACTTCCTGAAATTTTCACATACCAAAAACTTCTTTTTTTTAAATGGAACACCCAGTATTTTATTGAGGCATTTTGTTCCTTTTTTTATTCTCTTTCATTTTTGTTAACAATGTCCTATACCTATCTTTTGTAATATCTGAGATAATCACTATGGAAGCAATTAGCGGTCAATTAAAAAACTACGAGCGCTGTTGTTCTATGCACCAAAATATTCGTTCAACCAATGGAAGGCAGGGATGGCGCCCGACTTCCTTAGTCAACTGTCAAAAAAAGTAAATGTTATATCCAACTATCCCAAAAGTAATAATTTTATAGAATGTAGAGCATCGCATTTCATTTTTTTAATTTCGGCAATGTCCAGTTGCAATATTTCATTTTTGACACTGTTGGTTAACATCGAAATAAAATAAAGGTTATGTTTACTGACATATTTGAAGATGTCTTCAAAAAGTTTTGAAAATCCGTGCGTGGATAGCGAAGATACTCTTCTCCATTAACATTTTCATCAAAGAAATAAGGTCCAATTATGTAACAACCCACTACTATTCCTCCCCACAGTTTTAATGACCAACGATTTTGAAAGTTTACAGGTGTGATAAAGTGGGGGATTTTATGTGTTATAATAACGGAAATTGTGACGATGAACGTATTCACTTGAATAGAAGGTTTCGTTGGTAAACAACAAAAAATTGAGAAAGCCAGGATAAATTATCTGCTGCCAATTGACAAAAATGTAAGCGATTCTGAAAATTTATTTCATCTAACCCTGTGTATGAATATGCTACGGGTGAATTTCGTATTTCCTAATTATTCTGGATTCTCAAATTTGACTTACATCTAACTGCCGACTAATTTTCGTAGTACTAGTATGGGGGTGTTCAACTACACTCGCAAGTACCATAAACGTCTTATCCTCACCAGTTATTGCTTTTTCCGCTCTTTCTTTCATATTCAATGCTTCTGTTCATTCAAACCATCCACTTTATATTTTCGAAGGTTTCTGGCTTCGGTTGACTTGTACCAGGGATCGCTGTGCATAAAGTTTGGATGCTAGCAAAGAGTTTCTTTCAGATTCACCCAAAATGTCAATCATATCTATTAACTCTTCATAAGAATAATTCATTTGGATGATAACTAATAGCGATGCTTTTATAAGTTTGACATAAATGTATACCGACTTTCTTTAACAGTTGACTCAGGCAGTCAGCCGCATTCCAGCCTCTATTGGACCAATATTTGGGTGCAGAGAACAGCGCCCGTAGTTCTTTAATTGACCGCTAATTGCTCCTATAGTGATTATCTCAAAAATTAGAAAAGATAGGTATAGGACATTATTAACAAAAATGAAAGAGAATAAAAAAAGGAACTAAATGACTCAATAAAATACTGGGTGTTCCATTTAAAAAAAATAAGTTTTTGGTATGTGAAAATTTCAGGAAGTAGGCTTTGAAAAAACAACATTTCTTGAGGTATTGTCGTGTGCAACTTTACCAAATGATGCAGAATTTTCTTGGCTACAAGCACCACCAAAGTCAATGTTTTTACTTTTAAAAACAATGTGAAAATGATTTTTTTCTGAACACGTGTTTTGGTCAAATATTTTCAAAAAAAATTAATAACTCAAAAAATATTGGCTCAATTTTGAAAAAGAAAAAACAGTTGAACAGACAATTTAAAGCGGTACAAGAAAATCCAAAACTATATAGGGTGAGTCATTTAAAAAAATTAAGTTCCGTGCATTTCCGGTGAAACCGGAAGTGCGCCAGAGCTTAAAGTATTTTTACAATATGCGTCACAAGCAACCATCGATATTCCACTAATTGCTTTTTCTTTTATTTAAAACACAAAAGAGCAATCGAAGAAGCGGCTACTAATGACTCACCCTGACAGTATACCTGTGTCCACAAAAGAAGTTATGAGGGAACATATTCGACAAATATTAAATGTTAGTACTCAACGCCTTGTTAATGTCGATTTATCATTTCGGAAGCACGTTCAAAAACTTTTAAAAGTGTATTTAAATATTTTTAATTTTACCTATTTTAATTATCATAGTTATTTTATAATCTCTGTTCCACTAATTACTCATCTGCACTTACCAAAATCAGGTTATTACTTTTTTTTGATTGGTTTTAAAATTTGTTTATTGAACCATATTCTACATACTTTTTGAATTATATTGCTAGTATAGAGTGTATTGTAAATTTAATCTATCCATTTTTTTTGTCATTACCCCAATACATACTAAAATCAAATCTCTAAGCTCATTTAAAAAAAAAATTCAGTATAAAATCATGCTTGACAACTGAAAAGCAACTTATTAAATACCATCCATTCAATTGACGCTTCGCGTCTCGGTTAACTACTTACTCTCTCGACAGTAATGAAACACTTTTCACCTCGATATGTAATAAACTATTACATGGGTGCTATAATAGATACTAATAAAAATGTAATTGAGAAAATTTCCACAATGGCGCGTAACTGGTTGCCTATTTTTTTATCATTTCAACTTTACAAATTAATTAAAAAATACACAACATGGCGAAATACCGGTATAATGCAACAATTAAAAGATAGAAAATATATTTAACTAAATTTCAGAAGTGCTATGTACAAAAATTCTTTCATTATTTTTGTAAATCCTGTCCAAAAATTAGGTAATTTAAAAAAAAATGAAGGAAGTGTAAAACTGTACAATTACATAATTGAAATAATAACGCTTGCAATGTGTCTCTGCAGGCAAAATGTAAAGACTTTAATACCAATCTTGATGGCAACATCGCAAATACAATTTTTTGTCTGTGTTAAGTGTGTTGCCTGCTTATTGCTACATCAAAAACCAAATAAGAACGGTATTTTATTTAATTTGTTCATGATTTCTTCGGACCTTCAGATCTAGAACTAGTGCGCATGTCTTAAAAAAAAAACCGTTCCGAACTTACGAATTCCGAGATTGAATTATTTGCTATGTTCGGTTTGGATGGTATTTAAAATTCTTATGAGTCCTGAGAATGCGTAGGTAATTATCATTCCTAAGTATTTCAGTTTGATAGAACTTCGTTTACCTGCGTGTTTAATACCAATTACCGAAAGTGAATTGTGCTTATTTTGAAACTTCGATTTATTTTGTTAAATAGTTGTCTTCTTAGTGGAGAGTATGAGCATGTGTCACTGATTGCTGCAAAAACAGTTATAAAATGATAAAAAATTTCTACAGAAAGTAGGTACTGTATATTATGGAATCGAAAAGTAGAACATTTTATTTAGCATCCAGGCGACTTAGCATGAAAAGCAGAATGACAAGAATTAGGTAATGGTGAATTATTTTCTTACAAAAAGAATAAAACAATTATAAAACATTTTCTTTTTTGGAATATAAAATGCGAGTTTGTTAATACAAGTCACAAAAAAATGATGGTATTAAATATACGAAGTTAGTTGGAGATGGTGATAGCAGTGTTCATCAGAAATGGTTTTTGGTGTTGGATATATTCTAAGGAAATTCTTTTTTCTAATATCAGTCTTATTTTTACTTTCTTATACGTAGTATAAGGAAGTATTGTGATGATGAAAATTTTCGACCTCGAGATTTTTGCATATGTCCACGTTTTGAAGTCCCCTGATACCGAAAAAGTGGTTTTTAAAAAATGTCTGTGTGTCTGTGTGTGACCACGGTAGCGGTCAAACCGCTGTAAATATCAATTCCAAATTTTGTATTTACGTGTATAATCTCCCTCTTGAGATCTGATTAGTTTTTCAGTAAAATCAGTTGACCGGAAGTAGCAGTCTACTTCAGTGAAAAAATCAAATTTTGCCAATATTTCGTCAACTACTAAGTTTAAACAAATTTATAAAGAATTCATATGTATTTAGAATTAAAATTGAGAACAATTTTATTTGAAAAGTTTTTCGAAATTCCTACCGGAAGTAGGTCTTTTACTTCTATCGAAAATCAGTTTTTTACGAATATTTCGCAAATCATGCTTATTAGACAGGTACGTTACGGGTATAAAAGTATTTAAAACATAATTTTCAATATTTTTTGTATAAAAAAAATTTCAAAGTTCAGACCGGAAGTACCACTTTAATCTTATCGAATAGCGATTTTTTGCAAATATGTCGTAAGTTTTGCATTCTATATATATTTATCAAGAGTACAAAAGTATTTAGTAATATTTTTTGTTTACATGAAATTTCAAAATTCGGACCGGAAGTAGCACTTTTACTCTTAGCGAGTAGCACTTTTTTCGAATATCTTGCAAAGTATGCATTCTATAGCGATTTATTAAGAGAATGAAAGTACTTAGAATAGGATTTTGAATAAGTTTTGCAAAAAAAATTCTTAAAATTGTATAGTTTCAAACGCTCATACGTATAAGAAAGTCGTGTGGTGGCCACACCTAATTTTTTTTATAATGATATTGTATTTAATATAGAAATGTGACAAGCTGCTTGATTCAGAAGTATAATCATCTACAATTTCGGGAAGGTTAAAGAAAAAAATAAGAAAACGCGTAACTATAGCAGACAATGATAATAATTATATTGCATTAAAGCTTTTCTATATAGAGCGCACATACTTGGTGTTTCAACAAAATCACATATAATTCATTCTCAAGATTTTTAGAAATAAGTATATCTTTTGGATTGACATATAATGCAAGAAAATTTAAACTTTTTAGATATCGTCCTGAAGTAGTCAACGCTAGTTCAGAGGTTGAAAGTCATATGTAATTTTAACTGTAATAAGAAGAAAAAGTAATGGTTGGCTTAAAAAATGAAAAAAGCAAGAAATATTTAGGTGATAGAAGAAGTTTCATATTGAACTACTGTCCCATAAACTCAGTCCAAGCTGCGTTTGTTTGAGAAAATCTACAACTCCTGATATATCGGGTTTTGAAAGTAAATACAATATTAAAGGCCGCTTACCGTGCAAGAGATTGCATGCATTTGTTTGGTTTATAAATAAAAAAATGTGCCTTGCTGTTAAAAACGGATTTTTCGTAAAATGTCAAATATGTGGTTTTGTCGGGTTTCTCGAATAGGTGATTCAAATACTGTATGCTGAGAATGGATAAATGGGCAATGCTCATTACAACAAATAACGTGAATATTGAGGAATAGCAGTTACATTGTTGGTATAAGAATAAATTAACTAGTGTAAAGAAAAATCCGCTGCTTTGTTTTCAACAAGTCTCTTTACGAGAATATGCATTAGTTTGTAATGGAAAAGACTTGAAATGTAATTGAAGAAAGTGTGTGTACAAGTCCCAACATTCTTTGTGTTGTTGAATTTTAAATGATTGCTATTCTACATAGTGAAATATACTTGATATTGTGAATCATCGGTAAAAAAATCTAGGGAAATCTAGGGAACTTTTAGAATGGCTTCTGAGGATCTCCAACTCTATACTACTGGCACCACTGGGCAGTACTATAATTATAGTATTTGTACTATAATACGCTCATTTAGTGGGCGTCATCAAATTCTGTTTGCATCCAGTTCACAGACCTATCTATTGTGACGTATTTACTAAATGAGGGTTGTTTGCATCCACTTCACTGACTTATCTTATCACCGTGCTTAACAATTTGGCGATGTGACCTATTTACTAAATGAGCGTATTTCAAATGGATGTACTATAAAATTTCAAAGTGGATATAGTACGCACATATACTATAATTTCATATTTCTTACAATATACATAAATAATGCCACTCTTTGGACAAGAACTATGAAAGTCATGAAAGGCCAAATACATATTTCGAATATATTAGTAACGGGGATTTACGGAATTACTATTTTTAAGCGGAAAAGGGATTTACGAAATGAAACAGCATTTTTAAACATTAAAAAGATATATCTCGGCACACATGTCATGGATCAAAAAAAATCCTCATTTAATTACACATTTTCTGACTCGTTGTCGATTATTTATGATTTTCGCATGTCAACAAATTAAGAGCAGATTTAGTTTTAATGATCCACTTCTAAAAAAATTAGACTTCTTTATTCCATGAAATTCGTTTTCTAATAGTTTTAGAAATAAAAATCCATGTTAATTTCCGATATTTCAAAATGCAAAAAGATTTCTTCCCTATAATACAGTTGATATAGAACAACTAACAGATAACGAATGGAGAAAGTTACCTTTAATTTCACAACAAGAAATAAGAAAAATAGATATTTTCAGGTGGCGCTTGTTACAATATAAAAATGTTCTCGAAGTTTTTGAATTTCAAAATTTAGCCAAATATGTGTTAAACTTCTTGTGTAAACTTTACTCTAATGCCCAGTCTGAAAGTATATTTAGTAAAGTTAACATGATTAACTGTAAAGAGAAATAACAAATGTACATACTTACCTAAATTGCAATCAATTAATGTATGTACATGCACAGAAAAATAAGTTTGAAGATTTTGACATGTCTGACTCAGATCCTGAGATATAACTTAATTTCAACTAATGTTTCAATTTTATGGCTAACTTGGGTCGACTTTTAAATTTAATTTTATTTTTTACACAGAAAATTTGAATTGTATTTCATTTTGACTTGTTTAGTTCGTTACGTTCAGTTGTAATAAGTAAAATAAAAATTAAACGTATTTTTATTTTTTATTTCTTATATGTACTATATTTTTTACTTTCTTATACGTAGTATAAGGAAGTATTGTGATGATGAAAATTTTCGACCTCAAGATTTTTTGAATGTACTATAAATATTTAGCACCAGTGCTGCCGTTTTAGTACAATTGTACCAAATTCAGTACACTATTTACAAATCCAGTACGTCAGTACGCCATTTTGCAAAAAGGGCTAATTTCAGTACAAACTTGAAAGTTTCAGTACTAAATTAAATCCATGTAATAATAATAATATAATACTAACAACAATTACAAAAAACGAGTATAGAAATAGTTTAAATATAGATACGGTCAAAAATTTATTATTTGCCAAGCAACTGATTGGCAATATCGGATGCCATCAATGGGAATCTAGTGAAGAGTATATTAATTTTGATAGAAAATAATTCATAACATTTTACAGGGTTTTTCGGTTACCTTTCAAGATTTGTCGTCCTTTGTGTTTCACTATTAATCAAAACACATTCGCATTTGTCAAATGAGTGTCACCTTTTGTCAAAACAACTTCATGAATTTTCATTATTGCAACATTGAACGTGTGAGAAGGCGAAGCCCCACGACCACAGAATACAAGAAGAATAGAAATTCTTTCGTAAATTGTGTATGAATTTGTTTATGAAATTCATTATGTATTTACTGTCTATTTTACACACATGTAATAAATATGAATCGTAGTTCGATATGTATACTTCTATAATTAAATATATTTTATGATTTTATGAAAGTTGAATAAAGTCATTACATATGTTAGTGATGTATTTATTGTATTTTATTGTCCCTTGTGAGTAAAAAAAAGGTCATGCATAATTTTTTCTCGATTCAGTACGTTTTTTGTAAATTCAGTACGAAAATTCAGTACGTTTTTAGAGCTAGTGGCGGCAGCACTGTTTAGCACTCTTTACCATAATCGGTTCCAAGATAGTTGGCAACGCTGCCACTGGACCAGTTGGCCTTGCTACATGTATATTTTTCACAATATCATGGGTTGTATGGAAGTTTATCTGTGATCCCATGCAAATCAATAGAAAATCGAAAAGAAAGCTACCGACAAATGCCTGGATTAAGAGAAACTTGTACGTCTATAGACAGGTGCAAAGGTATCGTTACGCATAGCTAAAATAGATGCAACTTGCACATGTAACAAACTAGTGTAGCACTTAGTACGTACGTTCACGGAATGAAGCTTTGAGAATCAATACATTTTTTCCTTTTATACACGTGAGAGGTTATGTATTCTTTTTCTAGATTTTATTAATAATATTGGATTTTGCATTCACAAAACAGTAATGTCAGTAGTAATATTACAAATAGTACTCATCCAAATGGGGTAAATTGGAGTATACGGGTGCAACCGATTTTTGACAAAAAAACTAGTGCACCGTATAGAGGACCTCTAATTGAACAACTTTTTCTTATAAATTAATCCATGCAAACGTACAGGAGTGGAGATATTTAATAATTAAGGTGCTCACCGAGTGATTTTTCCATGTCACATTTTTAGTCGTATATGTTATACACACCGTTGAAATTATGAAAATTGTAATAAATGCTGTTTATTTCACTTTACCACACAACAATTACATTTGATTTTTATGTTTTTTAATAACTTTTCTCAACAAAAACATAAGAAGAAACCTAACCTCAAACCACCTAGTGGAGAAAGCCCATTCCAACCTTCATGCGGATTCGGACCAACGACTGTCATCCATAGAGTTATGTAGTATATAGATGGTCGAACAGACCACTTGTATTTTTCAATATTTATTTGAAAATTATATGCAAATCAGTAACAAAAGACGTTATAAAGTGTATATTATTTATAAATTTGTAGTTTATTTCATTGATTTTTTAACATGCCTTTTAAAATTATATAATATCCTGTAAATTAGTACGGAAGTTTTTTCTTTAATTTTATCAAACATTTATAATTCTCTTTTTGCACATTTACATGATTTATACTGCAATCATTGCAATGATTATTCCCTTAATTTATAGTTTTTTTTTTCTTTCTTACCGTCTGCCTTCCCCCGATGCAAATTCTGTTCTGTTTTGCCGCCCCCTTCACTCGTATTTCGGTTGATTTATACCATTTTTTTGATGTTTTGCCGCCTCTTCCCCACCCCCGCGCTTTTGTACTTTTCGTGTTTGCCGCACCTTTCCCACCACCCACGATTCC
Source organism: Amphimallon solstitiale (assembly GCA_963170755.1). NCBI lineage: Eukaryota > Metazoa > Arthropoda > Insecta > Coleoptera > Scarabaeidae > Amphimallon > Amphimallon solstitiale. Next base: position 38,739,270 of record OY720680.1, on the reverse strand, counting down.
AGTTCTCACCACCCCCACGGTTTTTTACTTTTTTACCATCTGCCTTCCCCCGGTGCAAAATCCGCTCTGTTGTTGCCGCCCCCTTCACATAAGGGGGCGGCAAGAATATTTGTTTTTGCTTTCTGTACCCCATTCCTTGTGCGCACTCGTATTTCGGTTTATTTATACCGATTTTTTGATGTTTTGCCGCCCCTTCCCCCACCCCCGCGCGCGCGCGGGGGTGGGGGAAGGGGCGGCAAAACATCAAAAAATCGGTATAAATAAACCGAAATACGAGTGCGCACAAGGAATGGGGTACAGAAATAGCTATTAATTATTACCGTAAACAAGTTCGTTATCACATGGAATTCATTTATTGTTGAATGTTTGCATTGCATTTTTCGTTAATTTCTATTTTTGCCACCCCCCTTTCCCCACCATCTCGCGGTGCGAAAACAAAATTCATATGAACAACATAATTGCAATGCAAACATTCAACAATACATTCTATATGAGAACGTACTATAGATTTGTAGTCGTAAAGTTTTTGCAACTGTGTAAAATGTAAACACAAATCTTCCGAAAATTTTAAATTTTTTTATTTCATACTGTTGCACTATTGGTACTACTAATTCACCTAAAAACTTGGTCAAGAAATTGATAAGTGTAATACAGCCTTTATGTCTGTATTTAATTCAACATAGACATGCAAAATGAGCTTTATGCTCCATTAGGTTCTTATAGAAGTCAAATGAAATTTATGTTTTACTTTAATGTTTACAAAATACATGTCTTACTTCTTGTGAATTTCTCTGAAATAAATGCTATTACATGGCAAATTTAATTTGTGTTTTTCTTTATTGTTTTAAACATATGTTTTACTTTCTTGAGACTTCCTCTAAAATTCATGCACTTACATTGCAAATGATAGACCACTTATTACAGTATACTTAGTAAGAACAGATAATTCTCTGAACAGCTCACATTGTGTAAGTATTTTCAACTTCATTATATATTTTCCTATTGCTTCTAATAAATAAATACTAGAAAACACCTTTAAACATTATCTATATCATGCCCTATTTATTTACAGGATATTATATAATTTTAAAAGGCATGTTAAAAAATCAATGAAATAAACTACAAATTTATAAATAATATACACTTTATAACGTCTTTTATTACTGATTTGCATATTATTTTCAAATAAATATTGAAAAATACAAATGGTCTGTTCGACCATCTATGTACTATATAACTCTATGAATGCCAGTCGTTGGTCCGAATCCACATGAAAGTTGGGATGGGCTTTCTCTAATAGGTGGTTTGAGGTTAGATTTCTAGTTATGTTTTTGTTGAGAAAAGTTATTAAAAAACATAAAAATCAAATGTAATTGTTGTGTGGTAAAGTGAAATAAACAGCATTTATTACAATTTTAATAATTTCAACGGTGTGTATAACAGATACTACTCAAAATGTGACATGGAAAAATCACTCGGTGAGCACCTTAATTATTAAATATCTCCACTCCTGTACGTTTGCATGGATTAATTTATAAGAAAAAGTTGTTCAATTAGAGGTCCTCTATACGGTGCACTAGTTTTTTTTTCAAAAATCGGTTGCACCCGTATACTGCAATTTTTCCCCTTATATACATATACTTAAGTATTCACAATACATAATTGAAATTTATGAATGAAGAACAATTAGGTAAGCATAAAAGTTTTTCGTAATATCTCTATATACAGAGTGTTCATAAATGATTGAAAGGCGTTTGAATTTCCCGCTTTCTATTTTTTTGCTTTAAGTTGGTGCCAAGTACTAGTCAAATCTCTGAGGCTGTAAATATTGTAAATCATAGGCGTAACATAAAAAAGTGAGAAAGGGAACAACTTTAGTTAATTTATTAGAAGGTAATTACAATAAAATTGTTTTCTAGTCTTGATATTTGAAATTGTTCTTAATCTTAATTTCAGGTTAGACTAGTCAATGAAAATTATTACAAATGTATAACACTTATTCAAGATATTTATTATTTAAAATTTTGAAGATTACAACATTTGTTGAAAATTATTACAAAAGTATAACAATTATTCAAGATATTTATCATTTAAAATTTTGAAAATTACAACATTTGGTCAAAATTATTACAAAAGTATAACACTTATTCAAGATATTTATAATTTAAAATTTTGAAAAGTATAACATTTGTTCAAAATGCTGCCCGTGCAAATTCAAACACAAATTCACTCTTCTTTTCATATTGTCGAATACATTGTGTAATATTTCTGGTCTAATGTCATGTACAGCTTCCGAAATTGTATGTTGTAATTTCTCCAATGTATGGATACGGTTAGAATGAGCTTTATTCTTTAAATAACCAAAGATGAAGTAATCTAAAGGTGTCAAATCTGGTGACCGAGGAGGCCAGCGGCCTCTACTTATCAATCTGTCCCCATAAAACTGCTGCAGATAATTTAATGTTCTCTGCGCAGTATGGGCTGTAGCACCATCTTGTTGGAAATAACCACGTTGCAACTCATCATTATGAAGTTGATCAATAAAAGGATTTAAAATTATATTTTGATAGGTATTCGCATCAATATTTTGATGAAAGAAGATAGGGCCGATGATTCTTCTTTTTGACATCGCTAACCACACACCGATCTTTTGAGGATGTAATGGAGTCTCTATAAAAATATGAGGATTATCCGCAGACCAAATTCTATTGTTCTGTGAATTTACATATCCACTGAGATGGAACCATGCTTCATCACTGAAGAAAGTAATATCCAAGATGTCGTCACTGTTTAAAACCTCATTGAACCATTCACAGTACTGTGTACGACGAGGAAAATCCAGAGGTAATAATTGATGAGATACGGTTATCTTGTGTGGATGTAAATGAAGAACTTTCTTGCAAGCCTTTTGACAGGTACCAAGTGATAAATTTGTTTGGGCTGATAAGCACCGTAAAGAGTTTTTAGGACTCGCATCCATTCTTTGACTAATATCTGCAACAACTTGTTCAGTTAGAACAGTAGAATGACCAGTAGATTTCCCTTTTGCAACATTCCCTGTTCTGCGAAATCTCTCTATTACACAACGAACATGCTGCACAAAACAATCATGTGTAAATTCTATGTTCGGAAATTCTTCTTGAAATTGCTGCTTGCAATTTTGATAGGAATAATTCCATATTCCTTGATGATTGCGTATTCCTGAACGAAAATACGCTTCAACGATAAATTTGTTGTGCAGATCTGTGAAGACCATCATTAACCTAAAAGCGAATGTTGATTATATTTGTACGGATCTAATGACTACTTTGTCGCTTACCGATACTAATATGCGGATGTAAAAAGTGGCAATACGAAAAGCCTTTCTAGTAATAAATAAGTAAAATAATAAAGTAAGTAGATGAAAACGAAAATCAAAATCAAAACAACAGAATAGTAAGACGCTACTGATCATTACTGGTACATCTTCAAGAAGCACCAACTTACTAACATAAAAGAAAGTGCGGGCGATTCAAACGCCTTTCAATCATTAATGAACACAGGGTAGTTACCTCTATACAAAAAATTGATATGTGCACTTATGTCGGAAAACGTTTATTCTATAGTACGAATGTTTCGAGAAGTTAAAATAATTTAAATCAACATAATATACAGGCTGGACCAGAAAGATGTATGAATTTAAAAACGTCACTGTATTCGAACGGCGCATGATAACGAAGCGCAAGGAGTGGAGATAAGTAGCTCGGTGTTTCGAAATTTAATCGTCATAAAGCGTTTTACGGGTGAGCAGCGTGCGTTCTGCGTAACAATTAAAATATTACCAAAATGTTGTATAGCTTAATTCGCGCTGAGTACAGATTACATGACTTAAATCAGTGACAGTGCGTGATTATTTCGTGGTCAGAAAGTTCGAGACTACGAGTTCCACACTCAATAAGAAGCCTCCGGGACGCCCAAGATCCATACTCAGATAGCATAGGTACGTTTAACGAAGTTAGTGTTTCTGTAGATCGCGATCCCAGATTATCAACTCGAAAGAGGTCAGCGGAGCTTATCATATCAAGAACATCTTTGCAGCGTATTATGGTAAAAGATCTAAAATTGCACCCGTATAAATTTCAATTAGTGCAAGAATTGAAGCCCAATGATTTCAATCAACGACGCGCCGCGTTGGAGTCCAGACATGACCACCTGCGATTTCTTTCTCTGAGGATACTTGATGAGTCGTGTTTACACCAAAAACCTTACCAACCTGGCCCAATTGAAGAGAAATATGCATCAGGAACTGACTGCTATTCCACATGCAATATGCCAACGAGTTTTCACAAATTTAAGGTCCGAATTCGAAGCGTGTTTGCGTTAAGATGGCGCACATATGGATGATGTTATTTTTAAGAAAAGAAATTTCCCTGCTGATACTGCTTTTCGTGTTGTTTTTTATGAACATTCTATACCCACTTAACTTAATGACCCAGCCTGTATTATGTCGTGTTAATAATGTAGGTTCACTAAAAAAATACACAAAAAAAGACATAAATATCGCTCCCAATTTAAACAATTGCACAGGTGGTCTTTTCCGCGGCGTGATATACATCACCTCAGCCCAGTACGACAGGCACGTTGAAGCCGGTCGTCTTACGCACCAAACATAATCATCTTAATTAAAAGATCATCTGTTTCGCATTATAACAGGTATTAAACGTTTTTAAGCTTAAATCTTTGTAAATAGTTGACTTTAAGACGATATTAACAACATTTTGATTCAATAGACATAATATATCATGAATACAATAAAATTAAGATCTTTTTCCTCATTGCCAGCTAACAAAATACTTCACCAAAGTATATTTCTTATTTATATTTTGAAACATAACATTTTTATTTATTTTTCACGTAGACTAATATTGTAATTATCGGGGCGTTTACTAACAAATAGAAACCTATGCAACTTATATTGCTCGCGGGACGGGTAGACGCAAGGGGGTGTGAGTAGGTAGAGGTAGACGACATTCGGTTTCAAACACAGCGCTTCGGTTTTATTCACAGATTCTGTCATAGATAAAGGAATACTATAGATGTTAAACATAATGTATAAAGAATGAGTACTTACGGAACTGTTGATGATGTTTTATAATAAGCCAATTATCGCTTGCCCATAACTGCTATATATTATTATACACTCGAATATTATAAGTATATATGACATTTCTTTTTAATGACAAACTGTCACTCGGATTTAAGTCTGGAATAACCGACCGATTCCGATAGATTTGCGTCTCCGCTAGGACCGGTAGGGATACCCTAAAGTGAGGATAGACGACGCAATCGCTTTGAAAAACACTCTGTGAAATTTGTGTGACAATGTTTACTGTTTAATATTTTTTATCTTCAAAAATAATTACATACAGTTTTTACTTTCTTATACGTAGTATTGTGATGATGAAAATTTTCGACCTCGAGATTTTTGCAAATGACCACGTTTTGAGGTCCCCTGATACCAAAAAAGTGGTTTTTAAAAAATGTCTCTCTCTCTCTCTCTCTCTCTGTGTGTGTGTGTGTGTGTGTGTGACCACGATAGCGGTCAAACCGCTGTAGATATCAATCCCAACTTTTGTATTTACGAACATAATCTACCTCTTGAGAACTGATTAGATTTTGAGCAAAATCAGCAGACCGGAAGTAGTAGTTTACTTCAGTAAAAAAATCGAATTTTGCAAATATTTCGTGAATTACTAAGTTTAAAGAAATTTATAAAGAATTCATATGTACTTAAAATTGAAATTGTGAACAATTTTAGTAAACAGGTTTTTCGAAATTCCTACCGGAAGTAGGTCTTTTACTCTTATCGGAAATCAGTTTCTTGCAAATATTTTGCAAGTCATGCTTTTTAGACAGGTACGCTACGAATATAAAAATATTTAGAACTTAATTTCTAATATCTTTTGTATAAAAAAAATTTCAAAATTCGGACCGGAAGTATCACTTTTACTCTTACCGAATAACGATTTTTTGCAAATATGTCGTAAATTATGCATTCTGTATATATTTATGAAGAGTACAAAAGTATTTAGAGTTGGATTTGGAATATTTTTTGTATAAATGAAATTTCAAAATTCGGACCGGAAGTAACACTTTCATACATATAAGAAAGTCGTGTGGTGGCCACACCTCATTTTTTACTTTCTTATACGTAGTATAAGGAAGTATTGTGATGATGAAAATTTTCGACCTCGAGATTTTTGCAGATGTCCACGTTTTGAAGTCCCCTGATACCGAAAAAGTGGTTTTTAAAAAAGTCTGTGTCTGGCTGTGTGTGTGACCACGATAGCGGTCAAACCGCTGGACATATCAATTCCAAATTTTGTATTTACGAATATAATCTCCCTCTTGAGAACTGATTAGATTTTGAGCAAAAACGGCAGACCGGAAGTAGTAGTTTACTTCAGTGAAAGAATCGAAATTTGCAAATATTTCGTCAATTACTAAGTTTAGACTAATTTATAAAGAATTCATAAGTATTTAGAACTTAATTTCCAATATCTTTTATATAAAAAAAATATCAAAATTCGGACCGGAAGTATCACTTTTACTCTTACCGAATAACGATTTTTTGCAAATATGTCGTAAATTATGCATTCTATATACATTTATGAAGAGTACAAAAGTATTTAGAGTTGGATTTGGAATATTTTTTGTATAAATGAAATTTCAAAATTCGGACCGGAAGTAACACTTTCATACGTATAAGGAAGTCGTGTGGTGGCCACACCTCATTTTTTTCTTTTGTGTACCAGCCTTAGTTAGTAGACATTAATCAAATTCATGCATTTTTGTGGTTATTTCTAAAACACACAAACTTTTTTAAGAAAATAAATTAGTACAAAAACTGACCTTGACATTATAAATTGATGCCTTTTGCATCACTAACCTAAATTTGAGATTCTAAAATTACAAAATAACGCTCCTTTTAAGCTAATTTCTTAATTGGCTAAAAAGTATCTCTCTTATTTTCAATAAATGTCTCAGGCAACCCATATACTCTTCAGGTAAACGCACTTTTACTATTTATTACATATCTTCCTCTTTGTCGATTTACTAACTCTTTAATATCATTTTCATTTACGTATTCTCATTTCAATAGATATTGTGAACTGTGAATTATATTTACTCTTTTATGTTTTTATAATCTCACTACGCGGTCTTCTTTGTCTTTAAAAGGCCAAGATTTTTTAATGTCTCCATTACGTGGAGCTCTCTATTCTAACTAACACCTAGTACCTCAAAATTCGACGTTCTTCGACACTTATGAATATTGTCCAAGATTCACACATATAGTAATTAAGTGGTACTATTAACTACAACATACATTTACTTTTTATTGTTTACTTTTGAATCGACTTGTAACTAATCCCTGTTTTTATTTACATTCCACAAATAATAAATATCGGCCAGGCTTTATTAATTTACTTGCCTTTATTATTGCTTCTTAATTAGATGTTACTTTTATTTGCACGTTATTTATTTAGTTAAATAAAAACTTTAAACATACACTATTTTTATTAATACATATTCACACTTTATATCCAAGATCTTTGATGTGTAACTAAACAACTTTACTTAGCTACTGTTATTTTTATAGAATTATTGTCAACAATTGTTGAACATTTTGGCCAATAACAATAATTTATCCGTGCGTTCATTCAGACTTATTACAATTATATCTGATGGTCTTTCTTTTTTGTGTTTCGATCTTATTTATCTTTACTTTTCTTTTCTTCTTCGCCTTTTCTTCACTTTCCCTGTGAAACCATTTATTCTTGTACCCTCTTTATTTCCTTCCTAATGTCTCTTCAGTCGTCGGTGTTATGGCGTTTATTGTTTCTTTCCATTCCTATTTACATAACTTTGAGCTCTCTTGTGAAGAGGTAAACTGTTCTTGGGTATAGTCAATATACTTATATTGAATATATTACATTTTGTTTTATACTTAATTCAGATTTTAAAGGTGGAAGTTTAATTTTATTTTCTATTATAATTTATTTATCTAAATCATTATTCTCAATATTTCTTTACAGAATTCGTTGCCATTTTCTTTCAATTTTTTAATATGTTTATTGTTTATTATATTCCATTCATTATAATTACCACCTAGCTGTTTTTTTATCGGTGAACAAATACATAAATATTCATGCATTTATTTTGATAACCTTTTTCTGGTTTGATCTGTACATATACGAGTATATCACGTATACATAGGCTACCCACTAGACTTAAGTCTAATTTTACGCATGCGTTCTATTGTATATTGAATTTCTATGGCGATCTTATCTGATTCATTCATGTGTATATCATCATTTAAGCGGATTACCGCACAGCACAGATTGATTAGTAAGTTTCCATGTATCGTTGGTAGATGCACGATCACATTGTCTGTTTTGTTAAACATTTTAATTATTTATTAGATGATGGATAGTAATAACTTGTATTCAGGTAAGATTTGTTATTGCAAATAGTATTACACGGTGCATAATATTGATATAGTCACAGTTTTATTTATGTACATACTAGGCACATACATAAATTAGTTTCTTCTCCATGGAAAAACTATAGCCTTCGGGGATTTACTTATTTTTGTACTTACATTAGCTTAAATTCTAATCTATCCCAACACAATGATAGTATGCTATTTATAGATATAGCTGTCGGTTCTTGGTGAAACATAATTTATATATACTTTAGGGTAGATAAAATTAAAAAAACACTTGATTTCGTTTCACTTAGTTTATTAGAATATCTCTAACAATATTGTTTCGGTATGTTCTACCATTCTCAAAGAACTAAATTTGTGTGTATATTTTGTAAACTCAAGTAATATATAAGTTTACAAAATATACACACAAATTTAGTTCTTTGAGAATGGTAGAACATACCGAAACAATATTGTTAGAGATATTCTAATAAACTAAGTGAAACGAAATCAAGTGTTTTTTTAATTTTATCTACCCTAAAGTATGATAGTATGCATTAAAAACAGTGTTTGGTAAAGCCCAGCGTTTTATTAATTTTCCACTTAAAACAAGAAAAAACGTTTTCTATTTTCTCTTTTTCTTCTTATATTTATGTATGTATGTATTATCATTCCCCATGGATACAACAACATAAATTAATTCTTAGTTTCCATAATCTGTCAAAGACGTTCGAAAATTATGCTTTTGTATATCTCATTCTCTATCGTTTATTCTGCTTGCTTTACTTACATCACAATAAGTGCAAACATTTTGTACCTATGTATTGTAATTATGGAAATTATCGACCTGAATTTTCACATTTTAAGGATCATTGATTCCAAAAAGATGTTCTTTTCAATTCATGTCTTCACTACTGCTCTATCGGTAAACCGCAAGTAGCACTTTTCTTCAGGGCGTGAATAATATTTTGAGAATATGTGATTAACTATAGGTTTTATGAAAATGAAGAAAGCATAAAAAAAGCACTGAAAAGTTCAATTGGAATTATTTTGAAAATATTTCAAATTCGGACTGGCAGTTTCACGTATTCTTATTGAGAAATAATTTTTGCGACTGAATTGTAATTTAGGGGGAATACAAAAGAGATCTAAATTTAATTTTGAACATATGTTTTCGTTTTCCAAAAGATAGTCGTCTAGTGATCAAATTATTTAGTTTGGAGGTAATTAGGTTTGGGTACAATAAGTAAGTACCTATTCCAGAAAAATGTTACCACTTTATTTCCAGCAGTAGGGGAAATAAGTCTATGATGGCATACAATCTTTTTTTTAAATAAACGATTTTTGATTTCTATAATAAATAATGAGGTGTGGCCACCACACGACTTTCTTATACGTATGAGCGTTTCAAATGATACAATTTTAAGAATTTTTATACAAAAATTATTCAAAATCCTATTCTAAGTAATTCTAGTCTCTTAATAAATTCCTATGGAATGCATACTCTCCTAAGGTACATATTTTACTCTGGTTTTGTTGCAACTTCATATTCCATTCCAAGACATGCTGTAGGTTTACAATACGATGTTCAGTAAGTATATCCTTTGCTATTTCTGGAGTAATTCTTTCCATGGTAAGATCATGCGCCATAACACTAGTAGCAATAGAATTTATTTTATTCAATTTATATTATTATAGATTTGCATACCTGTCATATTCCTGTACAGAAATAAATGACAACTTCCTTTCTATGCACTGGCGGACCCTGATTTTTTTGGGACGGGAGGGCACCGGGGGGGGGGGGTGTTTAATATCAAAAATTAAGTACAGACAAAAAAATAAACTCAATATGTTATTTAATTGACTTGTTTGAAAATAAAATCCATTCGCCGTTCCTTCCGATTAACAAAATGATTAATAACTAATTCATTGAAGTTTGGTGTTGATGTCAGTAATTGTTTTTCAATGGAACACATTGCTAAGGCACATAGTCTGCTTTCTGCATGGTATTTCTAGAAAATGTTTTTATTCTCTTCAAAGTATAAAAACACCGTTCACTTTCAGCTGTTGTCATCGGTATGGTGTAAATTATTTCACTAGCTTCACAGATTCGGCAAATGTAGTTGTTAAATTATTTTCATAGAAACATTGCAGTAATGTTAGAGCAGATGAAGCAGTTCCAAAATCTGGTCTATTATACAAACTACCAATTCATGCTTAAAAGCAATTGATTCCAAATTAAAAGTCTTCACGGCCATCTGGAATTCAGTTTCTCATATCTGTCATGATGGAGAAAATTGAATTTAAAGTAGTCTGTGTTTGTATACATTACGCACATTTCTAAAATCCATGTATAAAAACTACTATTTATAGATGTATCCTTGCTTACAATGAACGGGATTATTTGCATCTAGTTGAAAAACCCGGATATCTATTTAATTAAGCGCCGATAAAGGGATAATAAAAGTCACGTTGTTAATATTATATTCATTTTCTAGATTATACTGAATTAAGATAACAATATCAAATAGTAAAAAAATGCCTGTTATATATGGAACTTAATTATTTTATTGGTAATCTACAGTTTGCGTTAAAAATAATAATAATAATACATAGTCATGATTTATTATATTTAGTTTATTGATCAATAAGATGTATATTAAAAAAACACTACTTTGCATTTAGTATCACTGCCAATAAGAATCAGAAAATAGTCACAGGCGTGCTAATTGATGGAAGTAAATTACAAACTATTTCTTATTGAATTTGCAGAATTGCATTGGAACAAATAATAACGTGGATTTTTAGATTTCAAGCGATTTTTTAAACATTTCATATTATTGTCAGAATTACTTACATTATTAGTACCTACTTCATATACATACACTGTGTATCAGCCAACTGGAATAAATTCAATAATAAATAAATGGGGGCGTGTTCGAAAAAAAAACGTTTGGACACGTTTTAGTTGTGCATTTTTTTCCACAGAAACTTTTTATACATGGTGTATCATGTAACAGTAGCCAATACCAACTTTTTATTTTAAATGCAACGCCCTGTTTATTTTTCATTTTTTGGATTCTTCAGAAAATTCTAGACATATTTCATGTACATACATTTTCCTATACCTATCATCAACTGCTTCGGAAATATCGTTTTCAGATTTATTGCAAAAATTAACATTGAAGAAAGAAAATTATTTGATTTCAGAAATTCGCTGCAACACTCAAAAACTAATAAGTAATCTGTTTATTTCTTGGTAATGTAAAAAAAAACATTCCTTTTTACCGATATGAAATATACAAAAACTGTAGATGCTTTTGTTTACTTTTATTTAAAATGTCTGGCCTTAGCAAAATTGTCTTCCTGCATGACAGTTTAGTTGTCAGTGTTATAGTCTTTTGAATTTCGATAACTGCATATCAGAAAAATGGTTCATTTAACAGGAATGCACAAAATAACAATTCTGCAGATGATTGGTTATGGAGATAACGCACGGCCATAAATGAAAGTTGCACGCCTATTTCATGAAAAATTTCCAAATTTGCCGCCTATATCCCAAGGCACAATTAGTACAATAGAAAAGCAGTTTCACGAGCTTGGACATGTAAGGCAGAAAAAAGAGCAGCTGCCAATGCAATAAGTGATGATAACAAATTGGATATTATACTTCAGTTTAAGGAAAATCCACATACCTACTTCCTCATTCATCGATTATTCGAACATTAAAGGACAATAAAATGAATCCCTATAAAATGATACCAACTCATGGAAGACGATTTTGATAGGAGAACGTATTTTTGTGAACAAATGATGGCAATGTTAGATAACAATGTGATCCAATTAGAACATGTTTTTTGTTTGTTTTCTGATGAGTGCACCTTTCCACTTTACGGTCATGTTAATCGTCAAAACTGCTGCTATTGCTCGAAGGAAAATCCTCACTGGTTGAGAGAAGAACATACGCAATACCCTGTGAAGGTTAATGTTTGGACAGGAATTGTTGGAGATCATATCATAGGTCTCTTTTTCATTGATGGCGATAATTATTTAGCACTTCTCCAAAATAATGTCGTGTAAACTTTGACAAACTTGATCCAGCAATATGATATGGTTTCAGCAAGATAGAGCACTGTCCCATTACCAAATCAATGTCCGGCAGTACCTCAATCGAATATTTCCAAATGAATGGATAGAGAGGCGAGTATCGATTGATTGATCAGTGCAATCCCCTGATATGACATCATTAGACTTCGTATGGGGATATGTCAAAACCATGCGTATTTTCGAACACGCCCCCATTTATTTATTTTCGAATTCATTCCATTTGGTTGATGCACAGAGTTTATAGATATTTATGTATATCCTCTCTGCTACTTGTCCTGTAAGTGACCTGCCGTTGGACAATATTATATTTTTTTTTATAATCATATAATTACTAATAAATATGTATCGAGTCAGGTATATAATCCATGTATGCATTCTTATACGTTACAAGGATGTATGTAAAACGAAGAAGAAATTTCCATTTCAAAGCATGTATGTGAAATCTGATTCGCCTGGCTTGTTGCATTTCCTTGCACTATATTAAATATATATAGTAGAATCGTTTTGACAACCAACACGGCCAAAGTACGAACTAAAGACGACGATTCAATACCACTACAAATTTCGACCGGCCGCAACAATTTCAAAGCTATAAAATTAAACTAATTATTTAATATTTCAGGATATATACCTTTCCATAGTAAATAGTATATTATTCAACGAGTTTGCGTGGATAATTTTATTACACGAGGATGAAGTTTGCAGCACGAGCGCAGCGAGTGCTGTAATCGTCCGAGTGTAATAAAATATCCACGCAATGAGTTGAATATAATGCTTTATCTACTAATGTATTGGCGGTACACGAAATATTATACATTTTCCAGCAGACAGAAAAAGCTGTAGACGTGTTAAAATTATAATTTGATTAGAATAATAATAAGCACGCTACTTGACATTTAACGTTTGACGTTCGATGTCGTCCAGTGCCTACGCAACTAAGATGAAATCGCTTTTTTTCCAGTGTTTATTTGAATGTAATTGGTTATATTTGCCCGCCTCTTTTTTCATTGGTCCCTGGAAGTGTTGAATAATATTATTCAACAGTTTCTTATCCAATCAAAAACACTTTACAAACACAGTGTTTAATAATGAGGTCTAATATCGGTATAATTTTTTCATGTATTATTTGACATTAGTAGATAAATACTATTACATAAAAGCCAGTTACAAATTAAATATTATAAATAAAGCTATTAAATATGATTTTTTCTACACCTATATTTTATATAACATTTGGCTATACTGTTTAGGAGGCAGGCATTGTTGACAAATTTAAAAAGTTTAGATGACAATTATAACAAACGTCAAATGATGATTATGACAAATGTCAAAAGGTGTATGAATATTATTATTCATGACAGTCCTGAAATGGCTTTTGTGGGTTATATTACTTGACAGGTAAAATTTTGCAACATCTCAAATTTGACGCCATTTTAATTTAGTGGCGCATGTCGGTTGCGATAGCGACTCTACTATAGGGTCGCCCCGTATTTTATATTCAGGTTGACTGTGTTGCCTTTCTGAACGATAGATGCACTAAGGAAAATTGACTTAGCAGAAACACTAACACCTAGAACGAACAGACACTTCACAATAATCTTACATAATGTAGGCTTGTACGTAGAAAGCGCGTTATATTTTCTTCTGTTGCCGAAGTTTTGTCGACTATCCTAAGGGGAATCTCCGGGCTGGGCTGTTGCCTCTTCTCAAATTACTTAAAACAGTCTCACAGCACCTCAGAGATATAGTAAAGATTAATAAAGGAAACGTCAGTAGCAGGAACATCTTCAGGGCTATTGATTCTTCTGCTGTCAGCTAGTACACAACAGGGCCGTCCTTAGGGTGGAGCGAGTGGAGCGGCTGCTCCAGGCCCCGCGGTGAGGGGCCCTTTCATAATAAAATGTTCTTAGAATAAGAACGGACTAAAAATGAATTAGTTAAAACTTTCTCTTTTTAATGGTTTATATTGGATTTGTTTGTCTCTAAACATTTCAACTTTAGGTATTCCAATTTTTTACTTTCTAATTCCTTAGACTTCAAATAAAGTCAGAAGTTGCGACGGCGACGGCTGACCGAGCCTGTTACGACGCAGGCACCCTAAAAGTACACAGTTGTTCCAGCCAATCAGATTAGAGTTCGTCTTTTGTCTGTTATAATCAGGGTTTCCTAAAAAATTTTCTGTGCGAGGGAAGCATTCAACCTTAAATCTGTTTTTTTAATTGACAGGTGCACATGTTAGATTTCCGCATTAAACATTTATTATGTACGTTATATGAGATTTTTCTGAGATTTTCCATTTTCAGGGCCATTTAAAATAAAATTTTGCCAATATCAAATATTAATTTGTAGTAAAGCTTATTTTGTTAGTTATTGAAGTTTTCTTGCTATATGCGTACGATATTGCTTTGTTTTTGCATTACCATTACGTAATAATAAACGTTTGATATTGTAGCGGCGTCGGTGGTGCGAATAAAGGCAAACAAACGAGCAAAAAATGTCACGTACCATTATGCAAATTAGGCGGCGCGACTAGAAAGAAAAAAGGGATTCAGTAACTAGAATATTTCGGCATTATTGAGGTTTATTTATACGAAAATTCCGGAGTGTTCCATTGCTCGTAAAATATAGTTTTTTCTAGAACTTAAAGGGAAAAATATATAAAAGGAGAGTTCATTCAGCCCGAGTCATTTTGTGTATTATCGGCGAAGTGTAAACAGATAAATACCTAGTAGTGTTCGACTTTAAAATAAATTAAGCGATTTATTAGTAAGTGTATGTACGAGTGCTAAATATATATTTAAGTGCTAGTGAGTATTTTCTCTTATAAAAGAACCTGATCCGTAACAATATTATGCCGAGAGATCGTGATAAATTCAGAAAGTATGAAAGTGGGTTTGACAAGCAGAAGAAAAAAGTCAAACGTGATAAGTGTTTGGAGTCGCAAACCGGCGCATTGGTAAAGTTTCTAAAACCGAGAGGTGAAGAAGTTGACGACCATGACGTAACTCAAACTCATGATGACGTGAGTAACGAAATAACTCCTAGTACAAGTAGTATTCATGGTCAAAAAACAAATTCTGACATTAATGAATCGTTAGTCGATCAGACGACTGTTGGTAGTATAAGTGTTGATGCCACTCCTGCTCCTGTTAAAACTATTTCCAGAACAACAGAATCATGTAACCCTTTAAATTCAACTGGTGGGTTTGAACTACTTTCAGATGCTTATGATCCTGCTCTATGGTCAAATCTACTAACTCACTCCCAATTTGATGAAATAATAGAAGAGGGCCCGTTACAAGTAAAAAATTTTAATTTTCCGAAAAATGCAGAAAAAAGACATTTTTCTGCCAATTTTTACAAACGAACTATGAATAATGGAGAACAAGTGCACAGACGTTGGCTAGTTTACAGCAAAAGTACTGATAAAGCATTTTGTTTTTGCTGCAAATTGTATGGAAATGACACTGGATCTCAATTAGCTAACGAAGGGTATAGTGATTGGGCACACTTGGGCAGAGCTCTTGATAATCACGAAAAATCAGCAATTCATGGTGAGAATGTTGGAAAGTGGACGGATTGTGAGATACGTTTAGCTGAAGCGTCCACTATTGATAAGCAACATATGAAATTGATAAACAAAGAAAAGGAACATTGGCGTGAAGTTCTTAACAGAATTGTTAGTGGCATTAAATATTTAGCACAGCACAATATTGCTTTCAGGGGATCGAACTCTAAACTGTATGAGCCAAACAATGGCAACTTTTTAGGACTTATTGAAATGATGGCTACTTTTGATCCAGTCATGCAAGAGCATTTGAGGCGAATCAGATCGTCTGAGATTCACGATCACTATCTAGGAGCAAATATTCAAAATGAGTTGATTAAACTGTTATCTAAAAAGGTGAAAGAGAAAAATGTTTCAGACATTAAGGCAGCTAAGTATTTTTCTGTACTACTAGACTGCACTCCCGATCTCAGCCACCAAGAGCAGTTGTCTTTGGTGATACGTTTTGTTAAGACTGAAAACAATGTAAGTGCTACTAAGAATAAAAGTGGGGGTGTGACTGTTGAAGAGCATTTTCTCGAATTCTTAGACGTTAAGTCAACAACAGGCAAAAATTTAACTGATGTTTTATTAGAGGAACTAGATAAAATAGGCTTAGAGATTAAGGACTGCAGAGGCCAAGGATACCACAATGGTTCAAATATGAAAGGGTCGTATTCTGGAGTTCAAGCTCGAATTTTAGAAATAAATCCAAGGGCGTTTTACATGCCTTGTCCAAGTCACAGTTTGAATCTCTTGATTTGTGATACCGCAAAATGTTCACCTAAGGCTCTAACTTTTTTCGGAATTGTTCAGAGAATTTATGTTGTTTTTTCAGCATCAATGTGGGACATTTTAAAAAAACATGTTCCTGTCCTCACCGTTAAAAAGTCATGTGACACTAGATGGGAAAGTAAAATTGAAAGTGTAAAAGCACTTCGTTACCAGATTAAGGAAGTACACGATGCTTTAGATGAAGTAGTAGAAGCGACTGACGACCCTAAAGCAAAAAGTGAAGCTCGATCCCTTGTCAATGAAATAAGAAGCAATGAGTTTTTAGTAGCATTAGCTATTTGGTATGACGTGCTCTTTGCTGTAAATAGTGTAAGCAAAAACTTGCAGGCTGAAAAAATGCACTTAGGCATGGCATCGCAGTTGCTTCAAGGACTGGTACTGTTTTTTGAGCAATTTAGAAATGAAAACCTTCATTTCTAAATTGCTAAATACTTTTCAGAGGATTTAAATTTGTTTTGTTTAGTATTAATAAGATTAAAAAAAAATTAATGACAAAATATTTAGCTGTTTTTTTTTAACTGAGATAAGTCACATTACAATGTTTATTTTTTAATGGTAGCGATATTGTGGTGGGGGTGGGAAAGAAGGATGATGGTAGGTAGTTTATGAAAGAGAAGAGTCGAGAGCTATTTACCTACATAAAGACCCCGCAAAACTATTTTGCACCAGGCCCCACTTTTGCTAAAGACGGCTCTAGTACACAAGTGAATCAGTCCGAAACCATCCATTAGGATAGTGGAGGAAGCTTTGCTGCGATAGAACCAGCTAGGACAACACGGTGTCATCTCCAAGAACAAGACGAGATATTAGGCAACAATAGCCGTGGATATGTAAAACCTACATTTCACCATAATTTTAGCTTGCTATTTAAAAAGCAATCTTTACTTACTCATTGATTTATTTTTTTATTTTCAGATTTCGTTGATCAAATAGCAAATTACGAATTTCAAAAATTGTTGTATTCGAAATTTGAAAGTAGCAAACTAAAAATTATATCAGACTCCTGGAAAAATTGTTTAAAAAGGGTTATTGAAGAGGTAAGAAAACAAATTTAAATACTTTAACTCCCTAATTTTATAGTTCTATATATGTATATTGCTCACCAATTGAAGTGGATATCATAATTATAGACCGGACACCAGAAGCCGATAACTCATCGCCCATTGAAATGTATTTTTAAAGAGGTTTTAATTTTATTTATATAATTGGATAACAAGTGGCTGATGATCTATAAAATACAAAATAACTTATTATTTGTTCATTTTGTAGTTCAAGTCTAGTAATATATACTAGCAATACTTTCCCAAGGTTCTCTTCTGTAAGATTTGTTCATTTTGAATGAAGTACACTGTAAAGAGCTACTCTCTACGGTGCTTTTCTGAAAACTTTTAAAAGCGGATACAAGTCTTATGTAGTACACCAGCTACAACATTAACCACACAGCGTCCTAATATATCGACAGTTTCGTCGGCACCTATCGATAGGTACCTACTGATTTGAAAGATGTCTTTTAATGCATTCACTGCTTTCGTGAAGCACTTAGAAACATGATATTTGCGTAAGGTGGATCCATTAGCAACATTTCGACCGGTAAATTTTTGGAGAAATGTTTTCAAAGTGTGTTTGTTAAGTTAATTTAAGGTGGCCATCTAATAGAAAGAGAATCGCCACATTGCTCTGTCCTCTTCTAACCATTAGGCGTGTATTATGTGTTGCATACGTGACTGCATTTATATTAGCCATCTGGTTGAAAGTAGCAGCAATATAATTTGTAAAATAAATTTATTGGATACAAGATGACACTACTAACGCAACGTATGTCTTACATTGAACCAAATTATATAGAGACTGATAGACCAGACCGTTTTTTTTGTATGAGACAAAAAAGAGAGTTTTTGTCTCATACATACACGATTTAATAGAATATGTGTCTATTTTGAAATCCTTGATATTTACCCTAAATTGTAAAAATGCAAATAACGTCCTTACAAGAATAATAGGAACATACTTACATATAATGTTTGTTTTGTAAATACCTATGTAGTTCTATGTCCTTTACCTATTTGATTTAGATAATAAACAGGTATTTTTAGTGATTATTGCATTTCTGATAAAGGAATATATAGGCTGATTCAATTTAGACGGTCACCATGTATTTATTCAAATTCGTTTTTGACCATTAATAATAAAAAGAACAGAACTCTGCTCAAGAAAACCCGTAAGTAGTGAACCTGTCAGTGTAAGAAACACAAGGCCTATAATGTGTGTAAAAGTAAGAAAAAGAGAAACAATCAATATATATCACATACCTACAACAGTCTAATTAAATAAGTTAAATATACATGTGTGCTCAGACAGTTGTCTTGGATATTATAAAATGCCTTCCTTGTCATCAAGTGTTTTATTAAGTTCTGATACCGTATCAACTATTAGAATGACCAATTCAATTGGAAAAAAATTTCAAAGACCGCCATGAAATTTATCCGACAGTGTGCATTTCGCACGTTAATAATAAATTACTAAATATAATTAAAAACAAGATCTGAAGAATATTAAAAAAATTAAATTTCTTACATGCCTATGTAAGTAATTTGTATTACAGAATTAAAGAAAATAGTTTAAAAATTTTGTATAAGTACCTAAATAACTTGCCTAATAATTAATACCAGTGGTCGATCAGTGGTCGAAATTCGACTTTAATTCATTAATTTTTTAAGTTTTAGTTATTCAGGTTCTTTTCTCAAAAAGTATACTTCTATAACCGTTGCACATAATTTTTTTTGAATTTTCTATTACGTTAGCTGCGAACGTGTAGAAATACGTCGTTATCCATTAATTTTCGAGTTAATTAATTAATGTATTTATTTGTAACACATATTATACATAAATTTTATCTTTCTGCACTCCTTATTCATATGAACTTTAACTATCTATGCCAGAGTACAAAGCTTTTTCGTCATGTATTAATATATACCTAGACAGTTGTATTATTTATTCATTTCAATTTTATTAGGGTTTCACAAAAATGAAATAGTATGCTAGTTTTCATATACAAACTAAAGAATATATTTTGTCATATTAAGATGGCTACCTCACCAATTTCAATTACATTGCAAACATGCTGCTAACATATCGCACCACAATCCGTTGATAACCAAAAAAATTCCGGCTTATCCGCACACTTGTCTCCAACTGAAGTTTGTCCGAATAATATGGGAAAAATTGTTAAAAAACAGGAAGTTTTTGTACTAAAAATGTGCTTACTTCGAATATATAAATACTTGTAAGATATTAGTAGCTTAGCCTATAGAGAAATAAATTCTCTTTCTTTTGATGCTTGATCCAAAGCAATTAAGAGTATTCCTTCGCTGCCTTTTACATCTAAGTGTCTCCACCCAGCATTCTGATTTAACAAGGAATGGTTTTAGCAGAAAATCAGATTCTGCCCCTCACATTCTGGATAATTCCGCTAGTGTACGATATAATATAAAAAATAACCCCTGTGATCTCACTATTTCCTCTAATTTAATTCTACAGGAAAAGGTAATCAAAGAATTTCCAAATTTTTCCAATTTTTATTAAGGAAACGCTAAGAAAGAAATAATGAAAAATTATCATTACACCTCTGTCAGAACATACTGTAAAACACAACAATATACAGATCAGGGCATAAATTTACAAAATACATATATACATGCACAACAAATATTAAAAAAAATTATAAATGAGATACACTTTAACATGTATTCGCAAATTTAACCCAAAATTGTCTAGACTTATTTTAGGTAATTTTTATTTCATAAATAAAATTCCTTTTTGACTTTGTTATACCTACGTAGTAAAAGGAAGTATTTTGATGACAAAAATTCTTGACCTCGAGATTTTGCAGATTTCCACGTTTACAAAAAGTCTCTCGCGCGTTCTCTCTCTCTCTCTCTCTCTCTCTCTCTCTCTCTCTCTCTCTGTCCCTCTCTTTGTGACCACGATAGCGGCCAACCGGTAAAGTCCATCAATACCGAAATGTATATTTAGGAATATAATTTCTCTCGGAAATCTAATTAGATTTTCAGTGAAATCGATAAATCGGGAGTAGTACTTTATTTCAGTGAAGAAATCAAATAATAGCAATATCTCGTCAACTACTAATTTTAGAATGTAAAGTATACCAAAGCGATCAAGACTAAATTAGAAAACAATTTTAAAAAAAAAAATTTTGAAATTCCTACTGGTACATACTCTTATCGTAAAACAGGTTTTTGCGAATATATCGCAAGTCATGCATTTTAAATAGATATATCACGGGTATGGACATATTTAAAGCTCGATTTTGAATAATTTTTGTATAAAAAAATTTCCAATATTCGAACTGAGATAAATAATAAAATTCCTTTTACCTCCTTATACGTAGTATAAGGAAGTATAGTGATGATGAAAATTTTCGTCCTCGAGATTTTTGCAGATGTCCACGTTTTGAAGTCCCCTGATACCGAAAAAGTGGTTTTTAAAAAATGTCTGTGTGTGTCAGTGTGAGTCTGGCTGTGTGTGACCACGATAGCGGTCAAACCGCTACAACGATCAATTCCAAATTTTGTATTTACGTGTATAATCTGCCTCTTGAGATCTGATTAGATTTTCAGTAAAATCGGCAGACTGAAAGTAATAGTTTACTTCAGTAAAAAGATTTAGGCAATTTAGGCAATATTTCGTCAACTACTAAGTTTAAACAATTTTAAAAAGAATTCATATGTACTCAAAACAAAATTTGAAAAGAATTTTATTAAAAAAGTTCCACCGGAAATGCGTGAAACTTAATTTTTTTAAATAACTGATCCTATATATTTTTGGATTTTCTAGTACTGCTTTAAATTATCTGTTCAACTGTTTTTTCTTTTTCAAAATTGAGCCAATAGTTTTTGAGTTATTTATTTTTTTTGAAAATATTTGACCAAAACACTTGTTTAGAAGTAGAACTTGTACAGTATGCGAATCTGGAAATACTTTCTCATTTAGTTTCCATAGATTTGCATTTAATTTGAAATATAAGTCGAAAATCTGTTTTGCAATATATGTACATTAGGGTGACCATTATGTGTTAGGAAAAATTGTTTTTTCAGCATTCTCTTTGGCTACTAATGTTTTGTCGAAAGACGAATGACAAAAGCAATATATTCTACAAGTAGTTAGTCAATACCGTAAAGAATTTCCGGACGCATACAAATCGACTGTTGTTAGGACAACTACTGAGCCATAGCTAAACCTAAGGCTGGGAATTTGTCAAACGTTTTACTCATTAGCTATTGCTATTCTAGAAAAAATCAAGGTATGTACTTTTTTACATTGAATTTCAAATCTATCTATTCATGTATAATAAGTTGCACTTTAATTCAACAGAAGAAAAAGCGAAAAAGTTGATTTTTTCCAGAATGGGGGAGGGAACATTAACCCCTCTGCGGTACCCCTTAATATGAATCAAATAAGTAGACATTTTATGTGGTATATTTTTACATTTAACGAAAAAAAAATAGGGGGTACCCGAAAGAAATCTCAAATTTGAAAAATAACGACCACCCTAATGTAGACTATGTTGCAAATTATTTGCCAATTAAATGAGAACATATTTTCAGATTTGCATTTAATTTGAAACATAGTGTTACGCTGTGTTTCAAAGTAAATGCGAATCTGAAAATGTTTTCTCATTTCATTTTTATTTAATTTACACATAATTTGCAACATAGTGTAGATATGTTACAAATTAAATGGAAATTAAATCCAAAAGTATTTTCAGATTCGCTTTAATTTGTAAGACTCTGTGTATGATCACTTTGATCACCAAAACATAAATACTTTTTGTAAAATACTCTGTGGGCTAGATATTTTCGGTAGATATATTACTAAATAAGAATACGAGATGCATCAGTTCTATTTTCGGCTTTTTGTACGAATAGTATTATATCAGTTCAATTTAATGTTATTTGTATATATGCGATTGCGATTTCTTTCTTTAAACGTTACTCTTTTGGTGTCTGACAGAAAGACATATATAACGTCATTGTATGACTGAGTAAGATATACAATAAGTTTGTCTGCTCTTCGTGCGGACACTATATTTCCAGAATAATTTAAAAAACTAATATTATTGTCGACAGCGCCCTCTGTTTAAGAATTACTGCACCCATCACTCTGATTATGATATATGGAATCTACTTTTCTTAATAAAGAATGTCCAGATATGTCCGAATCAATCCGAATGCCGTGTAAAAACAATTAAAAGCACAAGACAGCTATAAAATACGCTTAATTGCTTTCTATCAAGCATCAAAAGAAAGAGAATTTATTTGTCTAGGGGGTAAGCTACCTAATATCTGGCAATTATCTATATATTCCAAGTAAATATGAAACAAACTAGCAGATTTTTGGTATAAAAACTTCCTGTTTTTTAACATTTTTTTCCACATTAATCGAACAAACTTCCGTTATTAAAATTACCCAGTCCCCTGGAGATAAGTTTGTAGATTATGCTCGTATTTTTTAATTTTTAATTTATTGCGTACTAACGGTTTCTGGTGCGATATGTTCGCAACATGTTTGCAATGTAATTGAGATGGGCGAGATGGCCACCTTAATGGGATATTAGCCGCCATTAAAGTTCTTCGTTAAAATTGTCAGCTTCCAACGGGTCCAATTTCTGTGTATGTTTTGGCGAAGATAAGTGACGTATATGTGATTTTTTGGCATTCTGTAACGATATTTTACAGACTTTGCAATAAATTTCGGAATCACTGACAATGGAGGACATACAATCAGTATGACCCTTAATCCAATTCGCCATTGTTTGACGATGCCATTCTCGACGTTCTTCCATATCATATCTCAAAAAGTAACATAAACAACGTTCTAGATCTAAATAAATGATAACTAAAAATGTATGCGTATGTTATTGAAACTTAACGAAATCCAGTGTACACTTATGTCAAGATAATTGGGAGAAGTAGATTCAATGAAACGGTATTAAACAGGAACTAATACAAACATTACGAAGTATGTAATTAACAGTCAAAACAATGAAAAAACAAAACTAACTCCTCGTACTTTATTTATCTTACGAAATATAAGATAAATAGAATGAATTTTAAAAACTCCTCAACCTTCTACCTACGCCGATGAAGAAAGGAATTTAAGTGTAAAATCGTCTTTTTTGTTAGCCGTTTTCGCGACCACAACAGATGTTGCAGTTCACCATATAAATAGTGCTATTCAGTAACTGCGTGATGATATACATTATTTCTTTTGTCCGTCGTAATTTCGGCTCGGTACGTCCGGTCTGTAGTCATAATTAGGGCGCTGACATGACCGGTTTAAACTACGACGAAGTTACAACGGAGCAAAGCAATAATGTAAACAACACACGCTTACTGAATAGCACTAATTCATATGGTGAACTGCAATATCTGTTTACACTCGAGAAGTGCCCGAGAATGAGAGCAAAAAGTGCCCATAAAATAAGGGATTTATAAGTAAAATCCTTTTTACTTTCTTATACGTAGTATAAGGAAGTATTGTGATGATGAAAATTTTTGACCTCGAGATTTTTGCAGATGTCCACGTTTTGAAGTCCCCTGATACCGAAAAAGTGGTTTTTAAAAAATGTCTGTGTGTCTGTGTGTGTGTGTCTGTGTGTGACCACGATAGCGGTCAAACCGCTGTAGGTATCAATTCCAAATTTTGTATTTACGTGTATAATCTCCCTCTTGAGATCTGATTAGTTTTTCAGTAAAATCGGTAGACCGGAAGTAGCAGTTTACTTCAGCGAAAAAATCGAATATTGCCAATATTTCGTCAACTACTAAATTTAAACAAATTTATAAAGAATTCATATATACTTAAAATTAAAATTGAGAATAATTTTATTTAAAAAGTTTTTCGAAATTCCTACCGGAAGTAGGTCTTTTACTCTTATCGAAAATCAGTTTTTTGCGAATATTTCGCAAATCATGCTTTTTAGACAAGTACGTTACGGCTATAAAAGTATTTAAAACATAATTTTCAATATCTTTTGTATAAAAAAATTTTCAAAATTCAGACCGGAAGTGCCACTTTTACTCTTATCGAATAGCGATTTTTTGCAAATATGTCGTAAGTTATGCATTCTATATATATTTATCAAGAGTACAAAAGTATTTAAAACTGGATTTGCAATATTTTTTGTATATATGAAATTTTAAAATTCGGACCGGAAGTAGCACTTTTACTCTTAGCGAGGAGCACTTTTTTGATAATATCTTGCAAAGTATGCATTCTATAGAGATTTATTAAGAGAATAGAAGTACTTAGAATAGGATTTTGAATAATTTTTGTAAAAAAATTCTTAAAATTCTATAATTTGCAACGCTTATACGTATAAGAAAGTCGTGTGGTGGCCACACCTCATTTTTTCATCTGCGTAGATAGGAGCGTAAGGGGTTTTTAAAATTTATTATATTTACCTTATATGTATTTCGCAAGAGAAATAAAATTTTCATTCATACTTACGTTAGTTTCGTTTTTTCATTGTTTTGACTGTTAATTACGTACTTCATAATTTTTGTAATAGTTTGTTTAATACCGGATTATTGAATCGAGTTCTCCCAATTATCTAGACGTAAGTGTGCACTGGATTTTGTTTAGTTTCAATAATATACGCGTATATTTTTAGTTATCATTTATGTATTTAGATCTAGAATACTTTTTCTGATATGAAAATGAATTGTCAGTGATTCCGAAATTTATTACAATGTCTGTAAAATATCGTTACAGAATACCAAAATATCGCACGTTCGTCACTTAGCTTTGCTAAAACATACACAGAAATAGTTTTTATGCAGAGAATTTCGATAATTTACAAAATTTCGTTACATGTTTAAATGACGATGCTCGAGGTATTTCTGAGTGCAAGGAACTAGCACAAATTCCAAATTTAAAAAATCAGTTGTTGTTCCTTCAGGAACACTTTGGAAATTTGCCTAAACTAATCACATATTTTGAAAATCGAAATCTCAAATTAAAAGATGGATTAACCACATTAGACGTGGGCTATTAATTATTTCAAAAGTATTCCAAGTGACTTCGGATGTGACCTTCGGCAAAAGTTAGACGCAGTTTTTAGTAGAAATCCAGATTTAATAACATTGCGGCAATTCTGTATGCTAAATACGCTGAAATAAAAGAATATTTCCAGTACGTACCTATAACCGGTTGCGATGTAGAAAAGACGTTTTCTATCTACAAGGATGTACTTCATTCAAAGAGAACAAGCTTACAGAAGAGAAAATGAACAAATAATAAGGTATTTTCTATTTTATAGATCACCAGCCACTTGTTATCCAATTATATAAATAAAATTAAAACCTCTTTAAAAACACAACATTTCGATAGTACGCCCATGGGCGATGAGTCATCAACTGTACGTGTCCGCGTCCTAGTCATAATAAACAAACTATGCAAACTGTGCATCTGTAGTGTAGCGTCGTTTAAATATTACAATATCCACTTTATTTGAGTGTCAGCTGACATGTTCCTCTGTCTTTTTTCTAGAAAAAACCGCTTATCCTTTTCTTACATGACGAGGAAAACGAATATTCCCGAAAATGTTGTGAAGTACTACACGAAAATGATGTTCAAGATTTTATAAGTAAACATTTTTTGATAGTAGGCTGGAACTTAAAAAAGGACGATAAATATAAGCAAAACTTGGCAGAATCAATTATAATCGTTCATGAGGCTAGAGAATATGTAAGAAATGGAACAGCGTGCATTTTTCTAATAATACCAAATGTGGATTCAGTTAAAGTACAAAAAGAGTTAGAACTCAATAGAGAGAATATGGATCAAAATAATTGCTTGTTTGACAGCTTAAAGGAGGTACAAAAACAAACGTCCTGGTACATCAAAGAAGACGATTTCACAAATATGACGTAAGTAGGTGCCAGCCTATTTTATTCATAATTTAGACAAACAGTCTCATAGCTATTAATTAATAATTTCGCAAAATAAATAATAATTTGCTAGTGATTTATACCGCGAGATCTTACATTATACCTATTGATAAAGGTTTACCATGGAATGTAAAACGGCCGTCTTAGGTATCATTCTTTTGAGATAATTCTGATTAAATTATCAGGTTAACTGTCATACTGACATTTGACTGACATAAAATTTGTAAATATATGTTTATTTAAAATGATTTACATGTTTGAATAACATTTTATTAAAAATTAATAAACAAATTACAGTAAGTGTTCAAAATGACCCCCGCCTTGTTCGATGCACACGTTTACGCGCCTTTTCATACTATCAAAAGCATTTTGCAACATTTGTGGCGTTATGGTGGCACATACTTCAATAATCTTTTGTTGCAGTTCTTGCAAATTTTGTACAGGAGTTCTGAAAATTCTATTTTTGCAGTAAGGGAACACAAAATAGTGCATAATAGTCAAACCAGGTGACCTCGGAGGAAACTCAACTTGTGTATGCAAACTTATAAGCCGATCATCAAAAAACTCACGGAGAAAGGTTATAGTTTCTCGTGACGTATGTGCTGTTGCGCCTTCATGTTGGAAATAACCAATTATGAATTTCATCGATGAAACCATGCCTAATCGGAAAAAAAATAGTTAGTTTAACAGGTCGTTATTCATTAAATTGTTGACGAACCACTGGCAATACGTAAGAAGTCTGGAGTGGTCTGTTGGCAAAAGAGCTTGATATGATTGCATCTTATGTGGTTGTATGTTCAAGTTCTCGTTTACAATGGTTCGGCATGTTCCATAAGAAACTCCAATTTCTTGGGACAGGCGTCTCAAAGATTTTGTGGGGTCCTGTTCCATACGATTACGAACGTCAATAATCACTTCTTCTGTACGAATAATTGGCCCACCAGCACCTTTTTTAAGAGTGACAGATCCAGTTTCGCGAAATACACCAACACTATCTGCGAGACACATACGAAAATCTTGCTTTTCCACTGCGAAATTTGGGAAGTGTTCACGAAAATTATCCAAACGCTTACTGTATTCCCAAATACCATTAACTAGCACACCTTTTCTAAAATACGCTTCAATCATGTAAGTTTTGTGTGCTGTGGTGTAAACCATAATTGAAAAACTACAAGATGTCAGAGAGAAAATATAATGACAAATATTAATGACAGTATGACACTATATGATATAACCTACGAGGAAATAATAGAACAGGAGAGATAGTAAAATGGTGGGGGAATAGGTATTATTTAGACGGAAGTTACCACTTTAAGGCAGGTCAGTTATGGCAATATTGACCAATCATAATTTATAAAATGAGTTATTTTGAATAACTTGTCATATATCCGGTATGTTTGATTATGTGTTCAGTGGCGTAACACATATTCTAGGCATGTTTTTTTTTATGTTTTCTTTAATACAGTTAGAATAAATGTTACTATATTAAAACGAATAAAATGATTGAATAAATAATGCACTCACGATATTACTTTAATTATTATTGGACTAAGAACCTATTTTAAATGATTTTCGAGAACATAACGAAGTGTAAATATACCCTATACAAAATATTTATGCACGCCTATGCATTGCGGCGGCCATATTGAGTTACCACTTTGGACAAATATTATTATTAAGAAGACTCTCTCCTGTTCTATTCCTTCCTCGTAGGATACAACTTAAGACAGACGTTTTACATTCCATGGCAAACCTTTATCAATATAATTTTTGATCTCGTAGTGTATTATAGGCATAAATACGTTTATTAATTATAAAAAATATTATGTAAATAAGGAACTGATACCGAGATTACGTTTGTACTGCTAATACTATTTATAATGTAGGTACATAAATTATTTTTTGCAAATTCCACATTTGAAGAATATCGTTCATTTCCGCAATAACCGTTAATGAAGTCAGTTTTACCAAAGTCTCTCACAAGCAGATGGGAATGCTGCAACACGTTTCGAAGCACTGCATTAGGTTTTACAAAAAATGTAATTCATAACAATCGTCTAAGTAATTCTTCATATAAGCAACGTCTCCACGACTGCGAGGATCACCAATAATAAGAACTTTCCCTCTTTTCTTCACTTGATTCAAACTTTTATCATCAGCGCCTATATCAGAATTAACAGTTCTTGGAAATCCGAGATCGACGAGTAAAATAAAATCTGTATGTTTGGCCAAATCAGAAGTCACTTCATTTTCTTCTCTTTGTGTTCCAAAACATGATTATAACCATGATATTTGCGAAAGCATACCACAATTTGCACGTTCAACTGTGGATTCCAATGGATTTTGATCGGAAAAACTAGTGAAATTATAACTACCTTATTAACTCGTACGTTCTTATTAGGATAAATGAAATGATATTATTGAATGCGAATATTTACTTATCGTTTCATTTCGACTTAATTGATCCTCTGTAAACACAAACAAATATAAAATGCATATCTGAGGGCGTAGTATATTTCGAATTATAATGTTATTACGCATGTCTAAGCTTGGAAATTCGAATATAATTATTATATCTGAAAAAATAAATCCATTTTATATTTGCATACATACATTATTCAGTATATTATTGTGTGTGCACTGTGCAATGATGTAGAAAGCTTACTAAATTCCTGTTGTGTTCTGTTTAATTTTATGTCGAATGTATGCGAGGTATGGCAATTAAATAACCGGACCTGTACTGCTACCGGCAAACATCGAGCGCGCCAGGTTTGAACATGTATGTGTCTATTAAACCGTCCCCCACCCAGATTTGATAGGCACGGTTGTATGCTTAGACCATTTATACGTATAGACACGCCGTTTTCCGTCCCGCCTTGAATACGAACTGAAGCAAACATAACGCAGGCATGTGACGTCACGGGTGGGCTTGTTTCTGCTGTTGTTGTATGTCTAACGTCCGTTTTAACGTTATAGATACAGTGTTAATATTGATTAAATCGTTCTAATTTTAATTATGGTACAATCCAAAAATGTCTAAATTATGTATAAAAGTTCTGAGCAGTGTTCATGGCACCATTTTCAACAGTTACAAAGAACACATGTATGACCACGATGTCGACAATAATCATATTGTAAATTTAATTAAAATTATTAGTTTTAATTATTGTAAAATTAGGCTATATCATCAAGGTGAATGCATGAACAGATATACTAATAAATTAAGAAATAAATTAAATAAAACAATTTTGTTTTCTGGACAATAATTGAAAATACAAAATCATTTTTATAAATATTAAATAAATCAATTTCTTTTACTTTCTTATACGTAGTATAAGGAAGTATTGTGATGACGAAAATTTTCGACCTCCAGATTTTTGCAGATGTCCACGTTTTGAGGTCCCCTGATTCCAAAAAAATGGGTTTCAAAAAATGTCTATGTGTGTCTGTCTCTCTTTCTGTGTGTGACCACGATAGCGGTCAAACCGCTGTAGATATCAATTCCAAATTTTGTATTTACGTGTATAATCTTCTTCATGAGATCTGATTAGTTTTTCAGTAAAATCGGTAGACCGGAAGTAGTAGTTTACTTAAGTGACAAAATTGAATTTTGCCAATATTTCGTCAACTACTAAGTTTAAATAAATTTATAACGAATGCATACGTACTAAAAATTAAATTTGAGAAAAATGTTATTATAAAAGTCTTTTACTCTTATCGAAAATCAGTTTTTTGCAAATATTTCGCAAACGATGCTTTTAGACAGGTACGTTACGAGAATAAAAGTATTGAGAACTTAATCTCCAATTTTTGTATAAAAGAATTTTCAAAATTCGGATACATTTACTCACAGGCGTATTTTTTTAAGAGGATAAATGTATTTAAAGCTTAATTTAGAACAACTTTGCATAACTTGAAATTCATATACAGCATGTGTCAATTTTCATTAGCCATAGGCGATTAATCCATACAGTACGTGGCAACATAGTACAGTACCCCTTCCTTCCTTTCCAATGCAAGCACGACCGATGCATGCACGTAAATAGAAGTTAGCGTGGTTAGCGGCAGTACCTATTCGACCACCGGGTTGGGTGTTTGTAATGCGTTTAGAAATAATATTTATGCCTTGGAAGGATTTGTTTTTCTTTTTCTTTTCAGTAAATGCAGAGAATTATTAAGCTGCGTTCACGCTGCATGATACAAACAAAAGCGTAATTCTAATAAAATTAAAAATAAGGTAAATAAAAAAGGATTTTGCAACGTGTTCGTAGCTAAACACTGAATGTAAAATCTGGTCGGGAGAAGTGGAAAGATCGGAGTAAATCGTTGTGATGTCGGTTGTTGTCGGCACTAGTGACGGACAGTAGGGGCACCATGTTGCAACGTATTATATGTATACGTATAGATCGCATGCAACCATTGAATCCCTATAGCTAATGAAATTTGACACATGCGGTATGTATAAGAAAGTCGTGTGGTGCCCACACCTCATTTTTTCTTAATAATAAATGTATACCACAAATTACTTTGAGTTTTATTTTTGAATAACCAAAAGTAAATGGAATTGACTGGTCTTTACAAAAATTTATAGTTATTTGAAGTAATTACGATAGGGTATGATAAAACGAAATGTCTGGGTTATATATTCAGAATTTGTTTTATAAATATTCTTAAAATATCAAGATTATAATGTTTTTAAACAAATATTCTTCAAATAAGAAGATTGGGGTTATTAATAAATTAAAATGAAGGATTTTTTTTTACTTTTGTAGTACAAAGTCTAGGTATGTAGTTGCATCGTGCCCACCCGTGACGTCATCCGCGTAGAATTATGTTTGCTTCACTGCTTGATAGTTAAGGCGTGTCTATATGTTTCAATGGTCTAAGGGTAAAACACACTTCATTTTCTTTTGACGCTAGATATCCAAATATGTATTTGCAATGATTTAGGTAGGCTTTGATAGTCTCACTGGACCATATCAAATTCACTTTTTTTGCTGTGCGTTATCTTGACGAGAACACATGTGCAATTCTCCATATGAATAGTGCTATTCAGTAACTTCGTCATGTTAAGTATGTTAGTACTATTTCTTTTGTCCGTCATATTTTCGGGCTGATACGACCGGACCTTCTGATGTGTCAACATTATAAAGAAGGAAGAAAAATTAATTTTTCTAGTTGGGGCAAGTGCCCTGCTTTGCCCCCCCTTTCCGCCGCCACTGTACATATTTAATATGCTATTCTAAGGATACCGCGCGATCATTTAAATTCTAAATTAGAGCAGTTTGTGAAATTTAAATTAAGTTGGTATATAAGTACTAATTTACAATTTGAATTGTCAAAATGACTTTTCAAAATGTTTGACTTAGAACATAAGATTTTTCTTACTGAAAGTTATTTTAAAAACGCCGAACGACAAGAGAATGGTGAATGGACATATTCAGTACCGCACTGCATCAATGATTTTCAAAATGCCTTCCCTAATTTTCCTGCGGATTATCAAAAATTAGTCCAAGAAATTTACAGATGTATGGCGAAATTTCGTAATGTTGGAACTGTAGGTAGGAAAGCTGGTAGTGGCGCGCCCAAAAAAAGGACTTGTGAGATTGTGGCAGATGTTGCAGAAAGAATGGAACAGTCTCCCAAAAAATCTCTTCGCAGATTAGCCCAAGAAATAAACCTTTCATATGGAACTTGTCAAAAAATGTTAAAAGAAAATTTAAATCTTTATCCCTATAAGATTAACGTCGTTCAAGAGCTATTCCCTCGAGATTTTCCTGTACGAATAGAATACTGTCAGTGGTTTTTGAATAATTTAAATAACAACAACACTTAGGATTTAACATTTTCTTCTGACGAAGCATGGTTTCACCTATCCGGCTATATAAACAAACAAAATATGCGTATTTGGTCTTCGGAGAATCCTCATGAGTTTATTCAATCGCCTCTCCATCCGCAGAAAATTGGTGTTTGGCTAGCGGTTTCTAGAAGGCGTATATTTGGACCTGTGTTTTTTGAAGGAACGATAAATGCTGAGAGATACGAAATAATTTACTTGAACCGTTTTTACAAAATCTTCATAATGACGAACTTTTACATGGGTATTTCCAACAGGACAATGCAACAGCTCACAAAACATGGGAGAGTATGGCTCGAATTCGCGAGTTTTATGATAATCGAGTCATTGAATTTCCGCCTCGCAGTCCGGACTTAACGATTCTTGATTATTTCATTTATCCGTATCTGAAAAACACAGTTTACAAAAATTACCCACAAAATCTTGAAGAACTACAAGAGGCAATTTCTAATGCATGTAACGCTATAACCGTTCAGATGTTGGCAAATACTTTTGAAAATATGAAACGGAGGGTTAACAGCAGTGGCGGCTGCTGCAGGGAGGGCAACGGGGCACTGCCCCCCCCCCCCGTGACAAATTTCCTTTAACAGATAAATTAATTATAAATACCTAATTTGTATGTAATTTTTCTGATTTGTTTGATAACAAATAATATGTTTTCGGAAGTAACAGTCCGTCTTTTCAGCGCGTTTAAAAATCGCAGTCTGACGTAAGCTCCGGGGCATCTCGCGCGACTGCCCCGTTTGTATTAAGAAATCGAGCGATGAAACAGGCGCGGGTAGCGTGCGTATACAGCACGTGTCAATTTTCATTAGCCATAGGCGATTAATTCATGCAATACGTGACAACAAGGCACCCCACCATTCCTCTTCAATGCGAGCGCGAGACCGATACAAGCTCAAGTTAGCAGTAGCTGTTGGACTATTGACTAGGGTGTTTGTACTGCGCTCAGAAATAATATTTACGCATTGCAAGGATTTTTCTTTTTCCTTTCAGTAAATGCAGAGAATTATTAAGCTGCGTTCACGCTGCATGTCACAAACAAAAGCGTAATTCTAATAAAATTAAATATAAGGTAAATAAAAAAGGATTCTGAAAATAATAAACTACTAGATCGCGGCGGCCATTTGATGATGACGGCTTTTATTGCAGACTAGATCGCAACGTATTCGCAGCTAAACATTTAATGTAGAAGTGGAAAGATCGGAGAAAGTCGTTGTGATGTCGATTCTTGTCGGGATTGGTGACGGATAGTAGGGGTGACACACGTTGCCACATATTATTTGTATACGTATAAATCGCATGTAAACATTGAATCCATATACCTAATGAAAATTGACACATACGGTATATGTAGGCGGCGGGGCACAACTCTATGGTGCCGGGTCCGGGTGGCGGTCCAGTATGTAATATACAGCGGTGAGTGTATGTTGCAATTTTTATCGGTTCAAATGCAACTATGAATTGCGTTAGTAACATTAAGACAGAATTAAAAAATCTAGGTCTCCCTAGACCAGATTTATTGATTAAACTAGAAGATCACAATTTGAAAAATAATAAAACCGTGACGAGAAAATTCAACAGAAGCTCTTACAGTTTATCAGACTGGTTGTGTGGGTGTAATGTGCAAAAAGCTTTTTCCTATTTCGGTGCTATAAAGTTCACTTTACGACATCCGTTTTGGTTGCAAAAGTATTTCTTTATCGCACGCTAATTTTGTTGTTTTGACGTTGGTAACAAAAAAAAAAATGGAACCAAATTATATATAAATGTCAAAATGTAAGCCTTTAATGTAACAAACATGTGCAATAGAAGTTGTACAAAGAATAAAAAGCACACATGCTAACATTTTATTTACTAATTAACAATATAAATTGTTAAGCAGAGTTGGATGATAAGTTTTCTGATGCTACTATTGTAATTTACTTCCAAGGTTGAATAGTACAACTGTTATAAAAGTTTGTTTTTGATAATATGTCGAGACTATGATGGCGAAAGATTTTGTAAATTGTCTTCTGTTATTTTGCGAATCTCTGGGGGCGTGCAATTATTTATTTCGTCCTTTTTGTTGATAATTTGAAATAATTTATTGCATAAATCAGCTTGAATTTTAATGATAATTACATATAACACCGCCTATATTCAAATATTTAAAATGTTCACGAAGTTGGCCGAAGACAAGGCAAAGCCTTCATCGACATTCCGAAGACGTGGCAAAGCCTTCATCGACATTCCGAAGACGTCCGAATACAAACGAAGTTGGCCGAAGACAAGGCAAGGCCTTCACATATATTCTGAAGACGTCCGAACACATACGAAGTTTGCCGAAGCCAAGACAAGGCCTTCACCGACATTCCGAAGACGTCCAAACCCATACGAAGTTGGCCGAAGTCAAAGCAAGGCCACTACTAACATTCCGAAGACGTTCGAACACAAACGACGTTGGCCGAAGACAAAGCAAGGCCTTGACCGATATTCCGCAGACGTCCGAACCCATAAAAAGTTGGCCGAAGACAAGGCAAGGCCTTCACCGACATTCCGAAGACGTCCGAACACATACGAAGTTTGCCGAAGCCAAGGCAAGGCCACCACTGACATTCCGAAGACGTCCGAACACGTACGAAGTTACAGTTTCCATAGACGTTTTAATCATAATTACATAAACACCGCATATATTCAAATATTTAAAATGTTCGAACGAAACATGTCTCTCAGTTTAAGCTTTTTTGAACTTTTAATAACCAAAATAGAAAAAATCAAGTGAACGGTGTTTTTCTACTTCTTTCTACTTTCTACTAGAGAATAAAAACATTTTCTAGAAATACCATGCCGGAAAGCAGACTATGTGCCTTATCAATGTGTTCCATTGAAAAACAATTACTGACATCAACACCAAACTTTAATGAATGAGTTATTAATTATTTTGCTGATTGTAAGGAACGGCGGATGGATTTTATTTTCAAACAAGTTAATTAAATAGCATATTGAGTTTATTTTTTGTTTGTACTTAATTTTTGATATTAAACACTCAGACCCCCGGTGCCCTCCCGTCCCAAAAAATCACGGGCCGCCACTGGTTAACAGTTGCATTGCAACAGGGGGAGAACACTTTGAACACCTTTTGTAATTCACAATAAAACTAATTTATCTTGTAATGCTTTCATTTCCATTAAATTTAAATCGATTACACATAAGATTCACAAATGTCACAAAGTATAACATAACCGCAAATTTCAATTAAACAATAATTGACATTCTGGACAACCTAATAAAAAAAATCCCGCCTGCTATAATTTAGAATTTAAATGATCGCGCGGTATATATAAATGGGTGTAATTTAATTTAATTTTGATGTGTACAGTATGATATCGCTTTGCTTAAAACATAAATTTTATATTCGTATTTCGTTTAGAAAAAATAAAATTTTGTTAAAAAACTACAATAATAATTTCATATTTACTGCTAGTAACAATAGGAACCAGCGTAATAGAAGCTGCAATAGAAATACATTTTCATATCTTAGAATTCTAAAAGCCTCAAATTTTCTATAAATAATTTCAATGATTATTTTGAAAAATCTGAGAGAATCAATGCTGAAATGTATTTTCACCCCCTTGAAATGAATTTGAATGTAGTTTCGAACATATCTCAGTTAGGGTCTATTTTTTGGCAAAAATGGATTGATCTACAGTAGAAAATTATAATTAGGGTTTAGGCATTTTTAATTAATAATTTAATAAAAACATAATTTAATTGCAGGTCCACTAAGTATCAGCAGTGGATGTATGAAGAACTAGGAGACCGAGACTATGATAGTTTTGAGAATGATGAACATTCAAAATTGAAAGACAAACTTTTGTTTGCTATGTTTGGTCCTCCAAAAACCTTAGATGGCTATGAAGAGAAACAAATTGAAGGAGTAGATTCCATTTACGAACAAATTCGATTAAACAACAGTAAGTAGGTACACATAATAATAATAAACTGTTGTTCCTCTTAAAATGGCGGTCAGTAAAGGTGCATAAATGGGTGCTTGCTTAATTACAGTTAAGAAATTCAACTAAATTGTTATTTTGAATTTTCCCAAAATTAGCTGTCTAGTTTTACTTCCTTATACGTAGTATAAGGAAGTATTGTGAGGATGAAAATTTTCGACCTCGATACCGAAAAAGTGGTTTTTAAAAAATGTCTGTGTGTCTGAGTGTGACCACGATAGCGGTCAAACCGCTGTAGATATCAATTCCAAATTTTGTATTTACGTGTATAATCTCCCTCTTGAGATCTAATTAATTTTTCAGTAAAATCGGTACACCGAAAGTAGCAGTTTACTTCAGTGAAAAATTCGAATTTTGCCAATATTTCGTCAACTACTAAGTTTAAACAAATTTATAAAGAATTCATATGTACTTAAAATTAAAATTGAGAACAATTTTATTTAAAAAGTTTTTCGAAATTCCTACCGGAAGTCTTTTACTCCTATCGAAAAGCAGTTTTTTTGCGAATTTTTCGCAAATCATGCTTTTTAGACAGGTACGTTACGGGAATATAAGTATTTAAAACATAATTTTCAATACCTTTTGTATAAAAAAATTTCAAAATTCAGACCGGAAGTACCACTTTTACTCATCGAATAGCGATTTTTGCAAATATGTCGTAAGTTATGCATTCTATATATATTTATCAAGAGTACAAAAGTATTTAGTTCTAGATTTGCAATATTTTTTATATATATGAAATTTCAAAATTCGGACCGGAAGTAACACTTTTACTCTTAGGGAGTAGCACTTTTTTTCGAATATCTTGCAAAGTATGTATTCTATAGCGATTTATTAAGAGAATAAAAGTACTAAGAATAGGATTTTGAATAATTTTTGTGTAAAAAAATTCCTAAAATTGTATAGTTTGAAACACTCATACGTATATAATACTATTTAAACTCTAATAAGACCGATGCGTTTTTCTGTAACAACAAAATTTATTAATCTAAGAAAAATTGTTCATTAAAAGTTTTTCCACTTATGTTTTACTTAAAAATTTAATCCACTCACCTGTAACAACAAAAAAAACAACATTTAAAGACTCTATTACAGGTTTAGATTTCTTTTAATAGTACATATTATATTTAGTTTTTTAAAATCTCTCTGTCAAACATGATTTCTGAAATTCTATGGTTACTATAAATTAATTAAGAAAAGCTATAATACTATTATAATGATTTTCTTTACATCTCCCACCCTCGAAGAGAACAATTGTTCGGTTAAGAACTAACTGTTACTGGAGATAGCTTCGTAATATGGTAGAAATTTGATTCTGCCTTCTTGTGTCCGGTGTCAAGTTCATATATTGAACTAGAAATCTTCCTTAAGATTTTGTATGGTCCAATCCTCAATTCGTCCATTTTCTTTCTATTCAGTCGGCTTCCGTTTTCTACAAAAACTCTTATCTCCCACTTTGAATTTATATTCTTCCCTATGTAGATCATATATTTTTTTATTATAGTTGTGAGATTTTATTGAATTTTCAATGGCTAGCTTTCTATCTCTTTTCAGATCTTGTGTGCATCTTGATTTTCATTCGAGTGGCAGAATGTCCACATTTTCGCCTTCTAAAAGATATTTTGGAGTAAACTTCGTGACTGTATGTCACGTTATATTTTTCTACACATTTTTGTGCAACAGTTGTCCATGCCGTTTTCTTGTCACCTTCGTTTATTTTACATCTTATCTTATTTACTAGAGTTTGATTCAGCCTTTCATTAAGCCCGTTTGAAAATGGTGCGTCTACAGCTGTAAACACTATTGTTATGTTTTTCTTTTTCAGGAAGTCTTTAAATTCCTTGGAATTTATGCCTCCGAAACCTCCAATGGTATCAATTGGTATAATTTCAAATGGACGTGTTGCTGGACCTAAGTGTGACATCAAACCAAATTTTGGTTTTCTTCTTGAT
Organism: Amphimallon solstitiale; assembly: GCA_963170755.1. Taxonomy (NCBI): domain Eukaryota; kingdom Metazoa; phylum Arthropoda; class Insecta; order Coleoptera; family Scarabaeidae; genus Amphimallon; species Amphimallon solstitiale. The sequence continues at coordinate 38,700,579 of OY720680.1, read as the reverse complement.
TTGTTCTTTATACAAATGTCACATTCATTACAAATTTGCTTAATGTTTATGAAGATATTCTTTGCTGTGTAGAATGGTGTTATTTTATTTATCATCTGGGTTCTTCCAATGTGACAGTAAGTATCATGTACATCTTTAATTAGTGTTTTGCTAAGTGCTTCTGATAGTATGATTTTATTTCTTCGTTTATTCTTTTTGTAGTAAATTTTATTCTCCAGTATAAACTTGTATTTCCTATTTTGTAAATCTAGATTTGTGTATTGGTCATTTTTTATATCTTCTAGGCTTATCAGATTCACAACTTTCAAAAAATCATCAGTATTTTCATGGGGTTCTAGGACTGGATTTCTGTTAAGCAGTCTGCTTCTTGATTTGATTGTCCCGGGTTATATTTTATCTTAAAATTGTATTGGGATAAGTAATACGTCAAATCACCAAGTTCCTCATCAGTTCTAGCCAGATTTTCTAATGGTTTATGATCTGAATATACCACGAATTCTTTTCCCATAAGCCAGTGTTGCCAATATTTTACAGCTTCTTTTATTGCCAGACATTCTAGATATATCGCCTTTTTTTTTCTTTTGAGTTTCTGTCAATTTTTTTGAAAAGTAAGCTACAGGTTATTGACTCCGTTTTTATCTTCTTGTTTTAACACGGCTCCCACTCCTTTAATACTAGCATCTGTGTAAATTTTTATCGGTTGTTGAGGGTCAAATATTTTTAGAATTGGTTTCGAACATAATAATTCTTTTATTTCATCAAATGGTTCCTGGCATTTTGTGGACCGTATAAATTTTACATCTTTCCGTAATAAATTATGTAACGGGTCTAAGATAATCGCGCTGTGTGGTGCAACCTTATGATGAAAATTGACTTTCCCAAGGAACTGGCGTAGATTTTTTCTTGTTTCTGGAACTGGAATTTTTTTACAGCAGTTAGATAATCTTTTAAAGGTCTAACTGAATTATTTTCTATTATGTGTCCCAAATATTTGGCGTGATCTTTTGCAAAAGTACATTTTGAAAATTTCAGTCTAAACCCTTCTGTTAGTATTGCCTCAAGTAGTCTAGATAGATGTTTTATGTGTTCTTCGAAACTTTTAGAAAAAATCAAAATGTCTATAAAATTTACTGCGAATTCTGACAGTTTGTATTTTCTTATTATGTTACTTAATATTCTTTGAAATATTGCTGGAGCTGTCTTTAACCCGAATGGGAGACAAGTCCATTGAAAATGACCTTCTTGTGTAACAAATGCTGTTTTGTATCTATCTTGAATTTTCAAAGGAATTGACCAAAATGCCGAATTTATGTCGAAAGTAGAAAAATATTTACAATTGACAGTTTTCACCATTAAATCCTCAATCAAGGGAAATGGCTGTGATTGTGGTACGACAATTTTGTTCAATTCTCTGAAATCTATACATAGCCTTGTTCTTTTATCATTTTCTTTTTTATATGCCAGAGTAACCGGGCCAGCAAATGGGCTATAGGATTCCTCAATCAACTCCTATTTTTAATAGTTTTGATATCTGATTTTCAATTTATTTCCTATCATTAGCAGAACACCTATACGGACGTTTGTAAGAATATTTATCCATCATCAAATCTATATGAGCTTCATAGTCTCGTACAGTGCCAACGTCATATTTATCTTTAGCAAAGACTGGATTGTATTTTTCTATTAATTTATCAATTTCTGTTTGTTGATGTAAATTCAGATGGTTAACTGATATTTCAAATTTATATGTTCGTTGAAATTCACTTCGCATCTGTTTATATAATTAATTTCTTGTTTCAATACCTCAGAGTATAAAAAAACATCTCTTTCTCTTTTGTCACCTAGTACATCAGGAATTTTGACATCTATTAAATTTGAAATATTAGTATTTACATCTTTAGTTTTCATATCCTCTTTGTTTAGGAACTGCTTTTCTTCTTTTCGATTTTTACATTGTATAATATTTAATTCTTCATTTTGCATTAATTTGAACTTTCTTATACAATCCAAACCGATTAGAAAATCATAATGAAAATTTTCACTATCTATCACAAAAATATCCATAATTGTTTCAACATTATAAATTTTTATTTTTAGTGCTACCATAACTTTTGTTTTCTTCTCACCATTAATAGTTTTCAAATTTTCTGGTTGTTTATTACTATTATCTTCGCTTTCTTTGATTTCCAATAATTTAGAATTAATTAATGACACATTTGAACCCGACACATAAATTCCAGAAACATGAAAAATATCATTTAATAGCAATTTTATCTTTATTAATGGTGGTATCTCTAGTTTTTTTGATTCTCCTTATTTAATTCAATTTCTAATTCAGAGTTATTAACACTTTTCACAACTGCTTTATGATTTTTTTCTTTAAACCAGCAATTTTCCTCAGGATGGAAACGTTTCCCTTTTTTCTCAATTATACATATCTGACATGGTTTTTTCTCTTCAATTTTTTTGTTTTTTGTATCAGAATATGTATGGTATTTTTTATCATATTTATTCTTTCCGACTAGATGTTCCAATTTTCCTAACTCATTGTAAAGATCTTCGGTTTCTTGTATGGTCTCTCGGTCAATTTTATCAATCAGATAGTTAGGCAGACCCGATGCTATAAGATCTATGAGTGTCCCGGTATCGATCGACTTCCTGACTTCTAATAATAATTTTTCTTTTTTTAGTGCATACTCGAGCAGTGAACCCGTTTGATACTAAAGGCAAGAGCATATCTGATGGGCGACCAACCTTTGTTTGCAAATGTATCACAGAAATTTTTCTCCCATTTATTCCACTCTGATTCAACTGTAATTTTCATTAACATACAACTGTACCAATCTATACTGGAATATTGCAAAAAAAAATTAATATTTCAATTTTCTTTTTGTCTTCGTTGATATGGAAACGTTCACATTCTTTGTTAAACTCCTTAATCCATTGATGAGCATTTGCATTTCTACCAGTGAATTTCTCAATCATAAAATCCTTTGAAATTTTCCCTAAATTCTGAGTTTCAGATTTACATTGTTTTTCCTTGAGTAATTTCTCTAATAGTTTTTCCAAGTTTTGATTTGAGCCACTTGGTAAAGATTGACAATCATTTGTATTTTCCATGATTTCTTCCAGATATAAATCATTAAATTGTAAATTTTGTTCTTCATCCAAATATATCTTTGATATCTCATCTGTTAGAGTTAACCATATTTTCCTTGTCTGGTATCTTTAATTTAATGTTTTTTTTATCTTGCTATAGTTTGAAGTAGATGTAACTACTTGGTGTAGGCTTGCAGGTTGATATTCAGCCGGTATACCAAAAATCTGTCCATTAGGTGAGGTTATACAAATGTTTGATTTTTAATCTGCAATCTTCAAGATTCTGCACAAAAGAAAACACTAAACCAATGTCTTAAGTAATTCAGAAATTTAACAAATGCATCGTTATTTATATGGAAATGTTTAATATATGCAAAAAAAAACACACATAGTCACCAAGTTTATACTGATATACATATTACTCTACCCGAAACAGGAATTCCACTTGTAAACTTTCCATAACACAAAAATCTGTAAAATGTCACTCCATAAAATATTTTAATAGCCTACATGAAAAAAATGAGGTGTGGCCACCACACGACTTTCTTATACGTGTAAAGAATATCATTATAATAGTACGAGGGAGGATCAATAAATACCCGTGTTAGGAAAGAAGACGCAAGTTTTTCACAAGTTTTTTTTTTGTTTTTCAACGTAATCACCTTTTAGTACAATACACTTTTCCCAACGTTTCTGCCATATCTTTAACCCCTCCAAAAAATACGATTTGTCAAACTCTGCAAAATACGCTTCTGTCTCGACGATAACCTCCTCGTTTGAGCTGAATCTTTTTCCCCCGAGCCACATTTTCATGTTGGGAAACAGAAAGAAGTCGCAGGGAGCCAAGTCAGGCGAGTACGGTGGGCGCGGCAGCAATTCGTAGTGCAGTTCATGCAACTTTGCCGCGACAATTCTGGATGAATGTGCTGGTGCATTGTCGTGGTGAAACAGCACTTTTTTCGTAGCCAAATGGGGCCGTGTCTCCTTCAATTTTATATCGAATCGGTCCAATAATTCACTGTAGTACTGCCCCGTGACCGTTCTTCCTTTCTGCAAAAAGTTCATGAGGATTATTCCGTTGGAATCCCAAAAAATCGTAGCCATGACCTTTCCGGCCGATGGGACCGTCTTTGCCTGCTTCGGAGCAGATTCACCCCGAAAAATCCATTGTTTTGACTGTCGCTTGGACTCTGGCGTATAATAATGGATCCAGGTTTCATCGACGGTGACGACTCGACGCAAAAACTCCTGCGAATTTCTCTTAAGGAGGTCCAAACACTGCTTCGACATTGACAACCGTATCCGCTTGTTGTCCACCGTAAGCAATCGCGGCACCCATCGGGCCGACACCTTTCTCACCGATAACTTATCATGTAAAATATTAAATGCTGTTCCGTACGACACGCCTACGGCCTCTGCTACTTAGCGCACTTTCGTTCGGCGACCAGCGAGAATCATGTCGTGGACCTTTTCAACGATTTCCTCGGTAACCACGTCTGCCGGGCGGCCTGGGCGCTCCTCATCAAAAACAGATGTACGACCACCTTTAAATTCGTTGAACCAATATCTTACGGTTGTCATAGATGGTGAAGGGTCCCCATAGACAGCATCGAACTTCGCTTTTATTTCTTCGCATGTTTTTCCATCCAAAAATAAAAAGCGAATTACGGATCGATATTGCTCTTTTTCCATTTTATCGAGAAACACGAAACACGTGTGATACAACTGGCTGCCAAATAAAAACGAACCTATGAATCAGTCTGAAATTTATTATGGTGTTGTCTGACAGGTGGTAGTACACGACGGTAATGCCTAAAGTCACTATATCTAACAAAGTACCGCAATTAGGACGCCATATTGATTCCAATACCAACTGAAATGTAGTGAGTAGCGCGATTTTTAAATGTCCAGTTTTAGTGACTTTATGGAATTGACAGATATTATGACGATTTTCAAAGGTAATATAACGAGAGCTTGACAAATAGTCGACTATTTCATTGTCATCAATTTTTCGAGTGTGCGCTACTGTCAATTTGACGAGACCAAAATTGGCATTAATAATTTGACTAGAGCACGAGAGCTTTAGCTCGAGGGCTTTAGTCTTTAATTATTAATGCCAATTTTGGTTAAGTCAAATTGGGAGGCACACGAGAAAAATTGAAACAATGTAATAGTCGACTACTTATCAAGCTCGAGCTATATTTGTTAAGATTATTTCCTAAACCAAGTTTCATAATAAAAAATGAGTTGTCAAATCGATGTGATTATCAATAATTTCATCCGAAACATCGCTAAATCTCTTTTTGTCGGACATTTTCATCTATTTGACACGTATGCCACTTAATGAAAAAATACATACTTGATTTGTTACCTACATTTAAAATAGTCGATTTGTAATAGTCGCTGATATCAAGAACCGGTACCTTTCATTGGTTAATTTCAACTTCAGTTTTGATTGTGATTGGACAAAATTTAAATTTGACAGGTGAAGGAAATAATCAAAGGTAATATAACGAGATCTTGACAAATAGTCGACTATTTCATTGTGATCAATTTTTCGAGTGTGCGCTACGGTCAATTTGACGAGACCAAAATTGGCATTAATAATTTGACTAGAGCACGAGAGCTTTAGCTCGAGGGCTTTAGTCTTTAATTATTAATGCCAATTTTGGTTAAGTCAAATTAGGAGGCACACGAGAAAAATTGAAACAATGTAATAGTCGACTACTTATCAAGCTCGAGCTATATTTGTTAAGATTATTTCCTAAACCAAGTTTCATAATAAAAAATGAGTTGTCAAATCGATGTGATTATCAATAATTTCATCCGAAACATCGCTAAATCTCTTTTTGTCGGACATTTTCATCTATTTGACACGTATGCCACTTAATGAAAAAATACATACTTGATTTGTTACCTACATTTGAATAGTCGATTTGTAATAGTCGCTGATATCAAGAACCGGTACCTTTCATTGGTTAATTTCAACTTCAGTTTTGATTGTGATTGGACAAAATTTAAATTTGACAGGTGAAGGAAATAATCAAAGTTATGTCGATTATTTTTGTGGTGGTTACACGAATGTCTTTCATGATTGCATTTAAATACTACGAGTGCGGAGCACGAGTAGTATTCGCAATTATGAAAGACATGAGTGTAAAGCACCACAAAAATAGTAGACTCAACTTTGACTACGAATCGTATTCGAGAGACTATTCAATGAACCAAATCAATTTTTCATATTAAAATGACTCAAAATTTAGTTACACATGATTACGTTTCCATGTCAACAAAAAAAACATTTATGTTTGTCATTAAAATTTTTGGAATCGTGTTCCTATTTAGTTCGTTTCGTTGAATAAAAACTGGTGTTTCTAAATAATGGGAACTGAGAAAAGATTTGGCACGAAATCTGAAGACGAAATCGATGCTGAAATTTGCGAAAATATCCCTTGGAACACGAAGAAATCCAAAGATTCAGTATGGAGACAATTTAGTACATTTTTAACAGCAAAAGGCTATAAACTGGATCAATCTACTTCTCCTGTGGACTTAAATGTCATCTTAAAGTCGTGGGCATGTAATATGAAGAAAAAAGATGGGTCCGATTATAAAGAAGGCGTCATCAAGCACATGTGGAACGTGACGGCGAAAATGGTTCAAGAAATGTTCTTCAATAAGTGGAAAATAAACGTAAACCCGTTTTCTGATGCAATATTTAAGTCAGCACGTGACGCCAGGGATGCTACAAGAAGAAAACTGCAAGCGTGTCCTGAAAAAAGAACCAGCAACGCGGCGGCACTTACAGAACCAGAATACTTAAATATGATACGCATATTAGATGAGAGTACCCCAGACGGTTTACAGAAAAAGTTTTTCTTAATAGCATCTTACGAACTAGCTTGGCGGGGAGGAGAAGGGAGCAACTGTTTCACCTATTACTTCAAGGAGGAACTCGATAACAAGGGAAGAAGAACTGGTAGAATTGAGTATAATCCAGTATTTTCGAAAACTGCGCAGGGGGGAACTAAATCATTGACAGGCAGCAAGTGGTTGATAGAGAATAAAAGCAATACCGATATGTGTCCAGTTAGGTAACCTATTTATATTTAATTTCAAGACGGTATAATTAATATTCTTCTGTTATTTAGATTGTATTATCTACTGAAATCGAAGAGAGGAAAAAATGTGAAAACAGAAAGGATGTTTTTGACACCGAATCCGTTTTGGGATAAAGTTGAGAATGTGGTGTGGTATAAGAACAGTCCAGTTGGTATATGTGAGATCAGTAAATGGGTGAAGTTATTAGCTGAAAAAACTGGATTAGATGTTAAAAGAAGGAAGATATCAAATCATTCGGTACGCTCTTCAACTGTATCATCTCTGGCGAAAGCTGGAGTCGGAGAGCAACAACTGATGAAAATAACGGGACACCAAAATCTGAATTCCATAAAATCGTACTTGCAGCTTGATGATGAGCACCACGAGTCGATTATCACCAAAATGCGAAGAAATTTTACAACAACAAATGTGTCATGTACAACTTCGACATCTGTCAGTAATAGTGACGGTATTAAGCTACAAGAGAAAGGTACTCCCTCGGGTACTCCCAGTGATAGCTCTGTTCCAGAATGTCTGCTGCAGCACTGCAGTAATGTTAGTTTTTCTAATTGTACCTTCAATATTGTTAGTAAATGAGTTACATTAATAAAAACTTTCACTTGTTTAAAATATCCACTTGAATACCTTCTAGGAAGATATAATCGCTGAAATTTCCTGTTGCTATGATACGAAAGTAAATATTTGCTATTTTATTGGTTCATATTTGAACAATGACAGGTGAATTGAATAGTCACTTATAATACCATGAGTAGTCAAAGTTATGTCGATTATTTTTGTGGTGGTTACACGAATGTCTTTCATGATTGCATTTAAATACTACGAGTGCGGAGCACGAGTAGTATTCGCAATTATGAAAGACATGAGTGTAAAGCACCACAAAAATAGTAGACTCAACTTTGACTACGAATCGTATTCGAGAGACTATTCAATGAACCAAATCAATTTTTCATATTAAAATGACTCAAAATTTAGTTACACATGATTACGTTTCCATGTCAACAAAAAAAACATTTATGTTTGTCATTAAAATTTTTGGAATCGTGTTCCTATTTAGTTCGTTTCGTTGAATAAAAACTGGTGTTTCTAAATAATGGGAACTGAGAAAAGATTTGGCACGAAATCTGAAGACGAAATCGATGCTGAAATTTGCGAAAATATCCCTTGGAACACGAAGAAATCCAAAGATTCAGTATGGAGACAATTTAGTACATTTTTAACAGCAAAAGGCTATAAACTGGATCAATCTACTTCTCCTGTGGACTTAAATGTCATCTTAAAGTCGTGGGCATGTAATATGAAGAAAAAAGATGGGTCCGATTATAAAGAAGGCGTCATCAAGCACATGTGGAACGTGACGGCGAAAATGGTTCAAGAAATGTTCTTCAATAAGTGGAAAATAAACGTAAACCCGTTTTCTGATGCAATATTTAAGTCAGCACGTGACGCCAGGGATGCTACAAGAAGAAAACTGCAAGCGTGTCCTGAAAAAAGAACCAGCAACGCGGCGGCACTTACAGAACCAGAATACTTAAATATGATACGCATATTAGATGAGAGTACCCCAGACGGTTTACAGAAAAAGTTTTTCTTAATAGCATCTTACGAACTAGCTTGGCGGGGAGGAGAAGGGAGCAACTGTTTCACCTATTACTTCAAGGAGGAACTCGATAACAAGGGAAGAAGAACTGGTAGAATTGAGTATAATCCAGTATTTTCGAAAACTGCGCAGGGGGGAACTAAATCATTGACAGGCAGCAAGTGGTTGATAGAGAATAAAAGCAATACCGATATGTGTCCAGTTAGGTAACCTATTTATATTTAATTTCAAGACGGTATAATTAATATTCTTCTGTTATTTAGATTGTATTATCTACTGAAATCGAAGAGAGGAAAAAATGTGAAAACAGAAAGGATGTTTTTGACACCGAATCCGTTTTGGGATAAAGTTGAGAATGCGGTGTGGTATAAGAACAGTCCAGTTGGTATATGTGAGATCAGTAAATGGGTGAAGTTATTAGCTGAAAAAACTGGATTAGATGTTAAAAGAAGGAAGATATCAAATCATTCGGTACGCTCTTCAACTGTATCATCTCTGGCGAAAGCTGGAGTCGGAGAGCAACAACTGATGAAAATAACGTGACACCAAAATCTGAATTCCATAAAATCGTACTTGCAGCTTGATGATGAGCACCACGAGTCGATTATCACCAAAATGCGAAGAAATTTTACAACAACAAATGTGTCATGTACAACTTCGACATCTGTCAGTAATAGTGACGGTATTAAGCTACAAGAGAAAGGTACTCCCTCGGGTACTCCCAGTGATAGCTCTGTTCCAGAATGTCTGCTGCAGCACTGCAGTAATGTTAGTTTTTCTAATTGTACCTTCAATATTGTTAGTAAATGAGTTACATTAATAAAAACTTTCACTTGTTTAAAATATCCACTTGAATACCTTCTAGGAAGATATAATCGCTGAAATTTCCTGTTGCTATGATACGAAAGTAAATATTTGCTATTTTATTGGTTCATATTTGAACAATGACAGGTGAATTGAATAGTCAATATTATTTATTGTTTAAATTTGTTTTAGTAACTATACATGCATTTTTTGTAAATAAAACGAAATATGTATTATGGCAAGCTTATATTTATTTTTTGACAACGGATCTCATAGTAATGCTTCTACTATTTTTATCACAAGTTGTTGATACACTGTCTCTTATACACACTACATTGTTTTATACTCTTCCTTAGTGCCTTCCTCAACTTTTCGATCAACAGTGTTTGAGTTTCTTGCATGTCACCATCAGAAAGCAGTACGATCATTTCTGGATCTGGATTAACTAATACCATCGCCTCATCTTCATCTGCCCGATCTTTCTCATCTAACAATCCACAATGTATAATGTAATAACTTAATAAACAGACCGATAAACATTAGTTTTACAATATGCAATATAACTACAACAGGTAAATAAAGTATTTCAAATTCATACCATGACATAAAAATCATCTAATGTAATATTGCTAGGGACATCTTCTGCAAGTTCTTCATTTATACGTTTCCTTTTCCGTCCTGAAGTTTCACCAAATGAACTTGGCTTCCGTTATTATTGTCTCATCGGTGTTGTAATGTATGGAATTAGATGAACGTTCATTGTCTGTTAATAAATCTGGAAATGCATTTGGACGTAACAGTTTTCGATTATCCATCCGTTTTTGTTCGAATTGTTTTTCCGAAAAATGAATCTAAATGTTTTCTAATCAAATTAAACGATATATTAGGTTACTGAGCACCGAGCACTTACCTCACAGATCATAGACATTGGGCTTAAGTCACCTTGTCCAATACATTTCATCCATACTTCTTTCCCTTGTGTGTTACGTTTGCCTTATTGTCAAAACAAATAAGATAATATAATAACAATTAGACAAATGTATTAAATACATTGCATTTATAATTACATACCACTGGGCAATCGGAACAGACGATATCCATTTTCGCTTCTGCTTTTGCACCGTGCAACACAGCAGCCAGTTATTGTCACAACAAATACAAACGTTTCTTACTATGTATAACACCAATTATAACACATTACATATAAATAAGCGACCAACGAGCGATTTCGTGATTTCGTGTTTTTACAGTAATAATATGACAGCAGTCAAACGGCCATTTTGATTCCAAAATATATCTTTCTCTCTCTTACTCATGGTCCTTACCAATTGCGGTACTTTGTTAGATATAGTGACTTTAGTAATGCCAACTTCCCTCAGCAGCGCCACCTGTCTTCAAACACGGGTACTTACTGATCTTACCTCTATAGCTTTTCTTAATTAATTTATAGTAACCATAGAATTTAAGAAATGTCATGCTTGACAGAGAGATTTTAAAAAACTAAATTACTATTAAGGTGGCCGTTTAATAGAAAGAGAATCGTCACATTGCTCTATCCTTTTCTAACCATTAGGCGTGTATTATGTGTTGCATACGTGACTGTATTTTAATTAGCCATCTGATTGCCAGTAGCAGCGACATTATTTGTAAAACAAATTTATTGGATAACAGATGGCAGTACTAACGCCACGTATCTCTTAGATTGAACCAAATTATACAGAGACTGGCAGACCAGACCGTTGTTTTTTTTTGTGTATGAGACAAAAAACAGAGTTTTTGTCTCATACACGATTTAATAGAATATGTGTCTATTTTGAAATCATTGATATTTACCCTAAATTGTAAAAATGCAAATTGCGTCCTTACAAGAATAATAGGAACATACTGTTACATATAATGTTTGTTTTGTAAATACCTATGTAGATCTGTCCTTTATCTATTTGATTTAGATAATAAATAGGTATTTTTTAGTGATTATTGCATTTTTGAAAAAGGAATATATAGGCTGATTCAATTTTGATGGTCACCATGGGTATTTCGCTTATTATTTGGAATAGAGAGTAGGTTTGAGTTTGGCAAAGTTGGTAAATTTTGTGTTTTGTTATGTAACTTGAGCATGTACCATGTCTTAGTTGGAAGAATTAGATTAGTAGATGAGAAGTAACACTTGAGCGCGAAATACATAGTTACCAAGTATGTTGTCAATGGTTAGTTTTTTCAAAATGTGTAATGGATACAAAAGTATTCAGAAGTAAGTTTGGAACAACTTTTGCATAAAAAAATCTACTTTCACAGAGGCAGTACATTTTTATTCTTATAGATAAATAGTTTTTTTATAGAAGTATTTCGCCAAGTATTTATTCAAATTTGACTAAAAAATGAACTGTTTATTTAAGAAAACCCATAAGTAGTGAACCTGTCAATGTAAGAAACACAAGGCCTATTGTGTGTGTAAAAGTAAGAAAAAGAGAAACAATCAATATACCTATTTCACATACCTATAACACTCTAATTAAATAGGTTAAATCTACATGTGTGCTCAGAAAGTAGTTTTGGATATTATAAAATGCCCTCTTTGTATTACTTTTGATACCGTATCAGCTATTAGAATGCCCGATTCAGTTGGAAAAAAATTTGAAAGACCACCCTAAAATTTATCCGACAGTGTGGATTTCCCACGTTCATAATAATTTACTAAAATATAATTAAAAACGAGATCTGCAGAATATTGAATTAAATTTCTTACGTATGTAAGTAATTTTTATTATAGGATTGAAGAAAATAGATAAAAAATTTTGTATAGGTACCTAAATAACTTGCCTTATAATTAATACTAGTGGTCGACCAGTGGCCGAAATTTGATCTCAATTCATTAAATTTTTAAGTTTGAGTTATTGAGGTTCTTTTGTCAAAAAATATACTTCTATAACCATTGCATACAATTTTTTTCAATTTTCTATTACGTCAGCTGCGAGCGTGTAGAAATACGTCATTATGCATTAATTTTCGAGTTAATTAATTAATGTATTTGTTTGCAAAAAAAAATTTCTCTCACTGTTTGACCATGATAGCGGCCAAACGGCAAAAGCCATCAATACCGAAGTGTATATTTAGGAATATAATCTCCCTCGGAAATCTGATTATATTTTCAGTGAAATCGATAAATCGGGAGTAGTACTTCATATCAGTGAAGAAAACAAATAATAGCAATATCCCGTCAATTACTAATTTTAGGCAAATATCTAAAGTATAACAATGTGATCAAGAGTAAATTAGAAAACAATTTTATAAAAGAATTCCTACCGGAAGTAGGTGTTTACTCTGATCGTAAAACAGGTTTTTGCGAATATATCGCAAGTCATGCATTCTAGACAAACATATCGAGTGTATGAAAATATTGAAAGCTCAATTTTGAATATTTTTGTAATAAGAAATTTCCAAAATTCGAACTGAAAGTACCTAGCAATTTTATTCTAATCGAATATCAATTTTTTGAAAATATCACGAAAATTATGCATTTTATACAGTATAAAAGTATTTAAACATGGATTTGGAATATTTTTGTAAAAAAAATATTCAAAATTCGGACCGGAAATAACACTTTCGCCAGTGACGGCTGTTTTAGAGAAGCAATTAGATAGACAAGACTGATTCGTTTATTATCGGTGATATGTTCGGCTACTGGGAGTATATCAGCAATAATAAACGAATCAGTCTTGTCTATGTAATTGCTTCACCTAAACGAACTCATCAGACTGCAACTGACTTTCACTCTTATCGAATAGCAGTTTTTTGAAATATCTCGCAAATTTGCTTTTTATATAAATTTCTTAAGTAACTTGACTACAGCACCATTTATCGGATCCTTGCCTAGCTATGAACCATCGTCTCGACAAAATAAATATATTGCGTGAATATGACCTCAATCGGTCAAGTCGTTTAGAAGCTACAAGATCGCACACAAACGTACCAACGATTTATATATATTTGAAAATATATATATATTTAAAAAAAATTGTTTAATTATAATACACCATTTCTACACTTTCTCTAATCTTCAAATAATTTAACTTACATCATTTCATCGTATAATTTTAGAATACTTTCTTTAAATAATATGTCATTCTCAATTTTAATATTTTTTTGAAAATATTTGACCAAAACACGTGTTCAGAAAAAAATCATTTTCACATTGTTTTTAAAAGTAAAAACATAAACTTTGGTGGTGCTTGTAGCCAAGAAAATTCTGCATCATTTGGTATAAGTTGACTCGACAATACCTCAAAAACGTTTTTTCAAAGCCTACTTCTACTAATTTTGATATACCAAAAACTTATTTTTTTTTTAATGGAAGTATTTTATTGTGGCATTTTGTTTCTTTTTTTTTTCTCTTTAATTTTTGTTAACAATGTCCTGTACCTATCTTTTGTAGTTTCTGAGATAATCACTATAGGAGCAATTAGCGGTCTAATAAAAACTACGAGCGTTGTTGTTCTATGTGCCGAAATATTCGTTCAACCAATGGAAGGCTGGAATGGTGCCCGACCTCTTTATTCAACTGTCAAACAAAGTAAAGGTTAAATCCACTATCCCAAAAGTAATAATTTTACAGAATGAAGGGCATCGCGTTTCAGTTTTTTTTAATTTCGGCAATATCCAGTTGCAGTATTTCATTTCTTAAACTATTGGTTAACAACCAAATATAATAAAGCATAAGTTTACTGACATATTTGAAGATGCCGCCTTTCTAAAAGGTGTATGAAACAACGCAGGGCTGCGTTCATAAATGAATCGTTATAATCGTGTGTGTGGCATTTGAGTAATTTGCTTTGCAGCTAGAGTGTCGACAGAGCGTTTTGGTATTTATGAACGGTTTTAGAGTGGTGACAAGTATGACAGCACATGTGTCATATAACCCCACATAACAGAAGCTGCTTTCCTTCATCATTTGTATAATCGTAAATAGGTACGTTAAACGGAAGCGATGGATGAGGAAACAGTTGTGTCTTGTACCATGATACTGGCAGCGCAACTCCTTTTTGAAGTACCTATGGCATTTTCGGAAAGTGACCCTCATCTGTGGTAAACACATCACCATTTGGTAATTTTACCAGATGAAAATGGGCTCGTGACAACTGCATTTTACGTTTACAAAATATTCGGAAGACCGGCAATGAATCATATGCTTTTTGTTTACAATCACACTTCCATGTGCGCATGTCGAGTCTTCTTCACCGTGGTTTCAAATCCGGCGTTTTTCAAACGCTCGAGTGATTCGAGAGCGAACTTTATGAACACATTACACGCGTACATCATTGAATCACTCATCTGTTTTTGAACGGTTTTGTGTGAAATTTTACCCTAGAGTGCACGCAGCGTGACGTTTATGAACACAGCCCTGCTATCTTCAATTTAATTTGCTTAATTGCTCGTATTCTTTTATTGTTGAAGCTGTTCATAACAGATGCCTGTAGTTTTTCAAAATTATAAATTGATGTCCTACAACTTTAATAGAAATAAATTTTGCAACAAAATAACGCAATTTAAATAACCTACAACTATTGTGCAACGTAACAACAATCAAAAGTAAGAAAAACAAATTTCATTAACGAATATGTTCAACATAACCACAAGTTTGTGCAATGCACGTGAGTATTCTGTTTTCCAAAGAAGTACTAATGTTGTATAAAACTTTTACATATTCTTATAAACTCTTCTCTGATTATAATGTTCATGTCTTCAACAAGATTTGAAAATCCGTCCGTAGAAAACGAAGATACTCTCCTTCATTAACATTTTCATCAAAGACATAAGGTCCAATTATGTAACTACCAATAACTACCACTGAATGACCAACAATTTTGAAAGTTTGCAGGTGTGATAAAGTGAAGGTTTTTATGTGTTATAATAACGAAAATTGTGACGATTAACGTATCCATTTTAATAGAAGGTAGCTTCGTCGGTAAACAACAAAAAATTGGGAAAGTCAGGCTAATTTATCTGCTGCCCATTGACAAAAATGTAATTAAAAACAATGACAAAATGTTTTTTTTTTGGACGTGTTTTGGTCAAAAAATTAAAAAAAAAATTAATAACTCAAAAACTATTGCCCCAATTTTGAAAAGGAAAAACAGCTGAATAGACAATTTTAAACAGTACTAAAAAATCCAAAAATTTATAGAGTGTCATTTAAAAAAATAAATTCCATGCATTTCCGGTGAAACCGGAAGTGCGTCAGGGCTTAATGTATTTTTAGAATATGCGCCTTAAGCAACCATGAAACTTTCTCTAATTGTTTTTTTTTTATTTAAAACATAAAGGAGCAATCAAAGAAACGGCTACTAATGACTCACCCTGTATATTACAACATACAGAAGGTATTTTCAGATTAGCATGTATTTTGAGATACACTGTACATAATCATCAAAACATAAATATTTTCGTAAAATATGGTTGAACAATAGGTACTTGAAATACTCTGTTGGCCCGATATTTTCAGTAGATTTATTATTAAATGAGAATCCAAGACGCCTGAGTTCTATTTTCGATTTTTTGTAATTGAAGAGCATGTTGTTTGTAACCTTTTTTTCTTTAAAGATACTCTTTTCATGCCTGACAAACACATATATAACGTAACTAAGTATGACGGAGTAAGCAATTTACAGTATGTCGAGTCTATATTTGCCGTAGACATTCAAATTTTGCAACACTCAACATGCCTAACAATAACCGATCGTTGGCAGCGCCCTCTGTTTAAGAATTGCTGACCTACCACAGTGATTATAATAAACGAAATCTACTTTTCCCATAAGAATATGTCTCTTAGATACAAATCAATCGGAATTTATGGGTGAAAACATTTAAAAGCACAAGACAGCTATAAAATACGCTTAATTGCTTTGTATCAAGCATCAAAAGAAAGAGAATTTATTTCTCCAGGGGGTAAGCTATCTAATATCTGGCAATTATCTATATATTCCAAGAAATTACGGAATAAACTAGCAGATTTTTGGTATAAAAACTTCCTGTTTTTTAACATTTTTTTCCACATTAATCGAACAAACTTCCCTTATTAAAACCACCTAGTCCCCTGGAGATAAGTTTGTAGATTATGCTCGTATTTTTTTTTTGTAATTTTGTGGCTTACTAACGGTTTCTGGTGCAATATGTTCGCAACATGTTTGCAATGTAATTTAGATGGGCGAGATGGCCACCTTAAAAGAAATCTAAACCTGTAAAGTGCCAAATCAAAAAAAAAATTTTTTTAAACTTATGTTATGCCATTGCTTTTTCTTATACTACGTATAAGAAAGTATTGTGATGATGAAAATTTTCGACCTCGAGATTTTTGCAGATGTCCACGTTTTGAGGTCCCCTGATACCAAAAAAGTGGTTTTTAAAAAATGTCTGTGTCTCTCTCTCTGTGTGTGTCTGTGTGTGTGACCACGATAGCGGTCAAACCGCTTTAGATATCAATTCTAAATTTTGTATTTACGTGTATAATCTGCCTCTTGAGAACTGATTAGATTTTGAGCAAAATCGGCAGACCGGAAGTAGTAGTTTACTTCAGTGAAATAATCGAAATTTGCAAATATTTCGTCAATTACTAAGTTTAAACAAATTTATAAAGAATTCATATGTACTTAGAGTTAAGTTTGAAACAAATTGTCTTAAAAAAGTTTTTCGAAATTCCAACCGGAAGTAGGTCTTTTACTCTTATCGAAAATCAGTTTTTTGCGAATTGCGAATATTTCGCAAGTCATGCTTTTAAGACAACGTACGTTCCGAGTATAAAAGTATTTAAAACATAATTTTCAATATCTTTTATATAAAAAAAATTTCAAAATTCAGACCGGAAGTACCACTTTTATTCTTATCGAAAAGCGATTTTTTGCAAATATGTCGTAAGTTATGCATTCTATATATATTTATCAAGAGTACAAAAGTATTTAGAGTTGGATATGGAATATTTTTTGTATAAATGAAATTTCAAAATTCATACGTATAAGAATGTCGTGTGGTGGCCACACCTCATTTTTTCTTAAAGTACGTTTCCTTACAATCCCCATTCGTTTCTGAACAAATGTGGTCTTTTGCTTTTTTTTTGTTTGACGTACGGTTTTCGCTTAAAAAAATTAAATTTATTCATGTGCACGATGTTATGAAATTGGGTATTACCAAGAATTAAAAACGATCTAGTAGATAAGAAGCAGATTTTGTTTTGTAATCATAAACAGCTTTGACATTTACCTACCTAGTATACTTGTCACGTACTTAAGTCGTTAAACATTAAATTTGTAAAAAAAACATTGTTCAATTTACGAATTCTGATTATGCAGACATGCATTACATGTACGGGCTAGCTGATGGTAATGCACTCGAAGCCAGGCGGACGTATGAAGACCGCTTTCCAAAAAACATTTCAAAATGTATGTAGATTACGTTATTCCCTTAAATAAATTGTTGTTCAGAGTTACATAAGTTTTTTTCTCATAAGTGGTCTAGCGAGATGCACATGATTGATTTTTTTTTAAAATTTTAGCACCCCATAGTTCAAAAGTTAAGACATTTAGGACATATGTTCATATGAAATTTTTTTTCATAAAATGGACCCAAGAATAACGCCCTTAAATATTAGCATGTTATTAAGAAACAGCCTGTATATATATATTCGTATGCAACTACATGACAGGTACAAAAAAAAGAAACATAAATTATATTACAAAAGTAGAAATATATTTAGAAGGGCCATCACTGCAGGGGGGGGGGGGGCTTTAAAACACTGCACCATTTGGTCTAGGATGTAGGAAAAACCTGCAGAAAAAAATACCTCCATCACAGCGCCACAAAACTAAAGGTCTTTAGTTGTTAAGATCCAAGCAACAACCTCCAGAGGCTTTAAATTATGTAAATCTGTATATCCAAATTCAAACTTAGCTAGAGGACATCCTTCAACAATATGTTTAACTGTTTCAATCTCAGCTCCGCAATCACAAACTGGACTCGCAATCACATTCCACTTGAATAAATTCCATTTCCTTCGCCAATCTCGCTCAGTAGTTACATTTGTCATTTGATATTCCTGCGATATTATGTTGACAAATCTTAACAACTCGACCAGTATTCCTAAAAGAAACACAGTATGAATTCAAACTTGAAAAATTATACTTGTCATATGACCGTGAGGATCTTGGGGATCTTGTACGGTCTTCCAAGTGATGGTTATTATGGACAACATTATATTCTCCATTTTGGACCATCGTAAAGATGGTTACCATCAACCAAATTCAAATAAAATTAAAGGAATATAAATTAAAACATAAAAATAACTAGGAAAATAAAAACTTAAAATTGATACTACTTATTACAGATAAATACGCAAAATGGAACGACAGAATTGTGATTGCATTCATTTACAATTGTCTTGAACCGTTAGAAAGTGAGAAAAAGGAGAAAACAAAAGCAAATAAAGATTATAAGCACGAACAGGACTTTTGTCCTGCTCCCGTTTTTGTGATAAGAAAGTGTAAGATAAAAAAAGAGGATGAGGAGAAGAAATTGAACAAGAAACTTTGTCGTTTATTCATTGACGGTTCTGGGCGAGTCTATGATAGCTGGACGAAATACTTGGAAAAAAATACATTACCGCCTCGAAAAATGATATATCCAAAAGATGGTAAATATCAAAATAATCCAGAAAAAGAATGGTTTGAAGATGAAGTATGGCTAGAAAACAGTTATTCTCCCAGCTGTGGTAAATTTGCAAAATTTTTGAAAGTTACGGATGTCGCCACTGGTGTTACTGGATTCTTATCTGGAGCTGCAATTGTAGCTTCCATGTTTACACCTTTAGCAGCTGTCACGGTACCGTATGCTATAATTGCTGGTGCAACGACGGGTGTCTATGCTGCTGGAAGAGGAACTGGTACTCTAGTAGACCGTAGTCAACATGCACAGGTAAAGCATAATATTATTTGCGCTTGACTATTTTTATATCTTCATCAACACATTGCTCATAAGTACAACTTGAAACAAATTAAAGCTTATAATTAAACTATAAACTATGAAAAACAGTATTACAACTACTACTGACACTCAGTTCTTGCATCAAAATTTGATTAAACTCTTTGAATTATTTTTGAACAATGAATATCCTGGTCACATTTTAAGAAAATTAATATATAGTTAAAATTTTTCGACGGACCCTTAGATTATAATGTAGCCATTAATGTTAAATTAAAAAAAATACCCATTGTTAACAACATAACTCATAACATTGTTAAATTGTTCAAACTATACAGGCATATTAGAATACCCAAATATAATAACTTAACCACAAAAAAACTTTTTAGTAGGTTAAAGGATAACATTCCGATACCACTCATAGTGAACTCGATATATATGTATAGTGTGTCTTGTATAGGATGCTAGGGATGCTATATTGGGCAGATCTCCCAATGATTAAAGCAGAGGCTGACTCAGCATAAGAGTGATTGCCGTATTGGTAAGAGGTCTTGTGCTTTGGTGGATGACCATCTTCAGACGGGACACGCTTTTGATTTTGATAATATTGAGGTGTTAACAGTGAAAGATAATTATAATAATAGACTGTTTTTGGAGGGCTATCACATTAACAAGAACAAACAAAGTATTAATTATAATATAAATCAGATACTGACAAACCTAGTATTATTTATATTAATATATTACGTTAAGTACGATTCTTTTTCGTGTCTTGTATGTTTGTCGTGTTTTCTTCTCTTTTTTTCTGACCTTCAGATTCGCACCTACGTCGTTTTAAGTTAGTACATAATATTTTAATAGTGTTGTTCAATGCCTTATAACAAAAACATGAAATTTAGAAGACCGGTGCTGGTTTTTAGACGACGTTTCGGCAAAATCACACTTGCCATCTTCAGGTCTGCGATAACTGTCTGCTTCTTCTTCTTCTTGTTCCTAAACTGTTTACGAATAACAAGAAGCAGAAGCAGACATTATGTATTGTCTCCGCTGGATGCAATTTAGGGGGGGAATGGGGACCGCCTAAGCAGTTTTGTGTATTTGTCGTGCATTTTTATACTTTTTTTGTTTGGTTTTAAGTCAAATAAAACTTTGAACGGAACAAAATTCTATAATTAAAAAAAAAGTACAAAAAAAGCAATTGTTTTTCTTGCCTTAAAAAAAAACCTGAAATGGCCCTCATCACCCACAAACATGGGGCAATTATGGCCTAGGCTCTAATTACCTCCATTTACGTATAATTAGTGACAAAAATCACAAATATATATCTTGCCTTCAAAGTCTGCACACTCTTTGTGAGCCCAAAGAAAACAAGTTGTGCAACGTATCCACAACTCTCTTTTTTTCCCGAATTCACCACATATAAGACAAATATCACCATGGACGTCTTTGTCTTGATCATCACTACACTCACTAGAAGAGTCTTCTTCAGGTTTGTGTAAATTTTGACGAGTACATTTTCTTTTGGGGTGAATCCTATTAGTCAAAGTTATTTCTTCGACATCATCGTCACTAAATAAAACACCCTTAGTGCCTTTATCAAGTGTTTGCTTTAACTTCTGTTCCTTTTTAGTATATTTCTCTTCTAACACTGACTTGTAAGGTGTGGAAGTTAAAATCTATGAATGCTGTTTTCTATTGTCATTCTTTCTACAGTTTTTGGTTACTGTAGTGTCTCGTGAACACCCCGATAAAGGGATTATGTTAGCAAATGTAACACCATGTACATCAGCCTCTCGTCGCTCGTTTTCTGCACTCTGCTCCTCAACGGATTTGTTTGTGGTATCTCCTGGCTGCTTTCTTTATAAAACTCACAGCGGCAGCAAAATCCTCCAAAGGAAAATTATCTGGATTTACAGAAAAAAATCCCGTGCTTTCGAAGCCTTTAATGGCTTTAGCTAGTGTAGCAACACGTCCATAGGCATTTTGGAAAATTTCAGCTATCTCGAAAGTGGTTATTCGTGGACATGGATGGCTCCTTAGATAATTTCCACATTCAACATTATAAGCCGATTTCAAAGAAGAATAAAATGTCACATCCAGTGGCTGGAGGCAGTGAGATGTATGGGATAGAATAGTTAAAACTATTATTCCTCTTTCTTTACAAAAATTATACACCTCCAATGAACAGTGGCTTGCGTGATTGTCAATTATTAATAAAACTGGATCCTCCTTTGAAGGTTTTACAAAATCATAAAAATGTTGGAGCCATTCTGTAAATAGCTGTTCGTTTATCCACCCGTTTTCTGAACAACGGTACAATGCTCCTGGTGGTCCATTTTTCTTTAATTCTGGTTTCATACTCTTACGCGCATAAATCAGGAAAGGGGGAACATAGGTTCCAGGCGCACTTATGCAGCACATGATCGTAGTGGTTCGTCCTCTTTCGGCGCTTGTAATGAAACCAACTATTTTCTGATCCTTTTCGGCAAGTATTTTGGAGGGATTTTGGGCAGTAGTTACTCCAGTTTCGTCTGCATTAAATATTTTAGACGCTGAAAACTTATATTTGTCCAAAAGAGTGTTTAGGTTGGAGAAAAATAGATCTACTTCATTTTTGCTGAATGCAGAAATACGATTAATGATCGTAGCTTCTGGTTTTCTTAAGCTAACACTAGGATTTCGTTTTAGAAACCCGTCGAGCCAATCTCTACCTGCAGTTTTTTTGTCTTAGAACGGATGTTGTAAGTTCTTCTCTTCGGCGTACTTAAAGCCACTTTTTTTTTAATTTCAGTTGGAGATATTCCATAAAAATGTTTCGACAACCTGCTTTGCTAAAATTTCTTCTTCATCTTTTGTAAAAACAGATGGACGCCCCATCGAAGCATCGGACACATTATTAGTTTTCATTCTTTTTTGAAGTGTTGATCTGGGAATTGATAAGCGTCTTGCAACTTCTCGCGTTTTTCCACCAGTTCTTATTGCATTTCAAGCAGCAGTAAGCTGTTCAGAAGTCCAGCTACCTTTTCCTGTTACTCTTTTGTAAGTGCGTGGCATCTGCAATAAAAAAAAAACATAAAGAGAAATGAAATTTTTTAGGGGTAATCGTGGCCCGCATTACTACGAGGCACATGGCTATCATGACCCCAAAATGGACTTTTACACTTAATTATGAACAGTACTTCTATGATTGTAATTAAACAATAACACATTACATTATCTAAAACTACAGAAGCAAGTGCACAATTTGTATAAAAAAATATTACATAAGCCTTAATAAACTATTTTAACTTACCTTTGAAATATGAAGAATGATACATCAAACTCAACACAATACTACTTTTTCATAGTTTCCTGTTTTACCGACGTTACAACGCGCCCGCTTTCAGTACAATATGAAATACATGCCCATAGATAGCGCACATAAACTTAAAAGCAAATAATAATATATACAATTTGAGATATTGAATGGCCACTATTACCCCAGTGCCCCCCCCCCCATTCCCCTATTTACTACTATATGTTGTAAATATGTTTTACTCGAAATGTATTTTTTATATTGGTAGAGTATTGGTATCACAGACGCTGAAAGTCGTGGAGCCTACCTGAATATCGCTACCGGTGCATTTGGCCTCGCAGGTGCAGGAGCAACCACTTTACTAACCACGTTTGCAAGAGACGGTGTCAATATAGGCAGAGTAAAATTATTCAAATATAAATTTGGGTGTAATTAGGCACTTTTTTAAACTATTTTTAGGGTACGTTGTACACTGTAAACGCTATTAACGGAGCTAATATCGTAATCGCCGGCACAGCTACTGCCAATGGCTTTTATGACGTTTATCAACAATGGGTTAAAGAGGATCGGGCACCATCCAGTCTTACTTTGCTACAATTAGGATCATCGCTGTTCTTCTTTGGTAATTCGATAGTCAACTTTCGCTTAGCAGGAACGATAGTTCAAGAAGTTCAAACAAGTACTCTAAATGAAATAGACGTTGCACTTCGAAGTAACAGACAAAGGTTAGTAATTGACTCATATCAATGTCAGCATTTGATCATAGATGGTAAGGGATAAGTTCATTAAATTAGTTACGATCAATTTCTTGAAAAAAATCTGGCAGAGGTGTAGCG
Source organism: Amphimallon solstitiale (assembly GCA_963170755.1). Taxonomy (NCBI): domain Eukaryota; kingdom Metazoa; phylum Arthropoda; class Insecta; order Coleoptera; family Scarabaeidae; genus Amphimallon; species Amphimallon solstitiale. The sequence continues at coordinate 38,676,863 of OY720680.1, read as the reverse complement.
ACATTAACTATTAATAATTTATTGAATACGGCAAAAGTTGTAATTTTTTGTAGAATAAGCGATCAATTCAAAATCCAACCGGTATTTTTAATAAACTTTTAGACTCAAAATTGTTGAATTTAATAAAAAAATGCCAGTAAAACTGAAGAATTGATGCACTTTCCTCTATTTTACTTGATATCTCCTCTTCTGAAACAGATGCAAATATAGGATTTTTTCCCAAAATATTAAGGCTTAAATTAAACCCGGGCATTGGTGGGATTACACACGGTTAGCAAAAATGCGTTCGTTAATTCAGTCGAGTAAAAACAACCGTGTTCGTAAAATCGAAAAAGTAACCGGGTTCAACAACCCGGTTCAGTTTTCACTACGAGTAAAGAATAGAATAGGAGAGAGTCCAAATTTGGTAACTCAATATGGCCGCCGCAATGCCTAGGCGTGCATAAATATTTTGTATAGGGTATATGTACACTTCCTGTGTTCTCGATAATCATTTAAAATAGGTTGTTAGTCCAAAAATAATTAAAGAAATATAGTGAGTGTATTATGTTTTCAATTCTTTTCTTCTTTTTAATATATTATAAACGGGTTTAAATGAAATCTGCGTCAAAAATATGACAAATATTAAATGACATGGATATATATGTTACGACACTGAACACATAATCAGACATGTCAGATATATGACAATTTATTTAAAATACCTCATTTTAAATTATTATTGCGTATGTTGAATTCCAATGAAATAACTTACCGATGAAGAGAAAAATTAATATTCTTTGTTCTTGCCGTTTAAGAACGACCACAAGCCACACAATTGACCATTATAGAAACACTAAAATGTCATTTTTGACATAACCGGACATAACTGACCTACCGAAAGTGGTAACTCCGTCTAAAAAATACCTATTTCCCCACCACGTTATGCTCTCTCCTGTTCTATTCTTTACTCGTAGAGTTTTCATAACCCTGGTAAGAGAGTAGGGTAGTGCAGGTTGTTTTACTCCCTCTACGTATATCACCTTACAAAGCGTTAATGTCAGTACACAAAACTCTTATTTTTTTATACGAAACGAATTTTAAAAAAAAGCCCTGATAAATTGCATTTTGCAACAACTACCTACTTTATAGTTTTTAATGCAAACTGCCTTCTTATTTCTCTTTGCGTTGATTTTTATACAGAATATAGTATCATCACCAGATATGTTGCGAGTACAAATACAAGTACAAATAGACTTGCTAATAAAACTATTTTACGAATATCTGGAGATGGAGAATTCACTGTGGTATTCCTTTCTTATTTCATTCTGCTTGTACATAATCTAAGCTACGAATATAGGTTATGTTTATGTTACGTTACTATACAGGGCCGCAAATTGCGTTCGGAAATGTTTTAAGTAACCCGATAAAATTTGTAAACTTGTTAGGTACTGTCTAACCGGGCCAGTTAAATGTTATACATTTTCCGAAAACGCCTTATATTATGTCATGTAAAAAGAAACTATATCATTGCATTTTATTTTCTTGAGAAGAAGCCTAATATTTGTCTACATTTCAGTTAGCGCCATCTAGCGGCTACGGAAAAACTCGAAGATACCATAACAAAAAAGCGGTTCGTGGGTAGAGCTAATAAAGTTCTTTTAAATGAGACCAAGCTTGTTAAAATCGGTTATGCCTCACCGGAATAATTGTAGTTTATTTAAAAAAAACATTTGAATTGACCCCCCCACTATTTTATTTTACTAGATAGTAAAAAATGTGTAAAACAAAAAGTATTAAGAAATCTGAAATAAATAAAATGCAGATATTTTCAATACCCCTCAATTATTCAAAACTCGAAGAAACTCTTATTTCTAACAATGATCATGACTGTTACCTTAGGCCTTAGACCATTTATACATATAGACACGCCGTTGTCCGTCCCGCCTTGAATACGAACTGAAGCAAACATCGCTCACCCGTGACGTCACTTAGACCATTTAAACATATGTATAAATGGTCTAGTGACCTCACATTCACGGGTGGGCTTGTTTCTGCTGTTGTTGTATGTTTAACGTACATTTACCAAGATTATAATGTTTTTAAAAAAAATATTCTTCAAATAAGAAGATTAGGGTTTTTAATAAATTAAAATGAAGGGTTTTCTTTATTTTTGTAGTACAAAGTCTAGGTATGTAGTTGCATCGTGCCCACCCGTGACGTCACCCGCGTAGAATTATGTTTGCTTCACTGCTTGATAGTTACGGCGTGTCTATATGTTTAAATGGTCTAAGACTGTTACAGCCCCTAGCGAACATTTTACAAACTCAAAAATAATGTCCAGCATTTCCCATGGGCACTTTTATTTGAAAAATGTTTTCCCGAAAGCATTATGATTATCTACAATTTGCGTTAAACAATTTTCGCTATTTACGTTATCAAAATAGTTTAATAATTTTACAGGAAAACCTTTAATAAACTACTTAAAGAGACAACACGCGTCAAAGGAAACAGACAGGGAAGAGCAGAAGTTATTTCTACAATGCGTAATCCTGATACTAGAGATAATATCTTGGGTGTCTTGACACGTTCTAATAAACATTTTAACAGAAATGGAATTAGATTTTCCGCTGAGGGAGGTGGTATATCTCTCAATGGTGTACCTGTTGATATATTAGAATTTGGAAACATACCAAAATCACAGCATACCATGTATTTCGAAACATTCCCACCGATACCAGAAAATCATAGCACATTTGCGAAGCTAAATAATACCAAAACTTATGTTGATAACATGCAACTCAATGAAAATGTACGTGGAATCTTTCGAATGACGGATTCTATGAATGCAATGTCCACAATAAACAATGTTTTAAATTATTTTAAAGAAGATATTCAACAAAAGATAATCAAAATTTCTGCAAAATTTATGAATCTAGTCGACATTAATTTTATTTTGGAAGTGCAACGATTACTTTCTGGAGATGTTAAACTTAACATTATAACGTATGTTGCAAGTTTTATAAGAAAATGTGCTGCTGATATCCAAAACACATTCGAAAACAGATTGTTAAACGAAGATGTGAAAAACTTGTGTAAAGAATTTGGATTTACAAATCCCCATGTAAAAATAAACGATTTTATTAACTATGTTGTGGAGGAATTTACACTTAATAATAGCATGATGGATACATTATTAACTGAATTTCGAACGTGGATTGTTTCACTTATCTACACCGAGGAAAAAACTGATGAACGGAAACAAAAACGGCATGCCAGTTCTGAAAAAGGGAAAATAGATTGCCCTGTATGTGGAGGATACTATTACGGACCATAAGATGAGAGAGCTTGAAAAATTCTCGCTGTTCCAAGTTTTCAAATTTTCGGTACATCTGTATATACTAATTATTGTAAAAAAATATTTGCAGTTTCAACTTATTTGTAATTGAATTGGAACATTTTGAATTATAAGTATATGTACATTGACTAATTGCTATTTTTTTTCCAAATACCTCCCTTCGTCTTCCTTTTTCGATAGATTGAAAATTGATGTAGTGTAGTGTAATGCTGTTATTAGAGGGAATACAGTAGCCGCTCGATTATGTGAACTAATTAAAACCTTACCTGTTTACAGAAACGATATGTTCACTCAATCGAATGTGCGGATTAAATCGTTTGTTTATACCGCGAGATCAAAAATTATGTTGATAAAGATTTGCCATGGAATGTGTCTCAAGTTATATCATTAAGTGTCATACTGTCATTATATTTTCTTTCATTAATTATCCAAACATAAACGCTTACTGTATTCCCAAATACCATAAACTAGCACACCTGATATAAAATACGCATCATGTAAGTTTTGTGTGCTGTGGTGTACACCATAATTGAAAAACAAGATGTCAGTGTGATGTCAGAGAGAAAATATAATGACAAATATTAATGACAGCATAACACCTAATGATATAACTTAACACAGATGTTTTACATTCCATGACAAACCTTTATCAATATAATTTTTGATCTCGCGGTGTATTCAATAACATCAAAAAGAACTCACAAATGAAGAATATACATGTACTACATAGGTACATACATGAACACGTAATGATTAGGGGGCGGACATGACCGGTTTAAACTACGACGAAGTTACAACGGACCAAAGAAATAATTTAAACACCCACTTACTGAATAGCACTAATTCATATGGTGAACTGCAACATCTGTTGTTTGCTTGAAAACGACAAGAAAAAATGCCCATAAAATAAGGAATTTATGAGTAAAATCCTTTCTACATCGGCGTAGGTAGGAGCGTGAGGGGTTTTTAAAATTTATTATATTTACCTTATATCTCGCAAGAGAAATAATGTAAATATGTATATACTTACTGTAATTTAGTTTCAATAACATACGCGTACATTTTTAGTTTTCATTTATTTAGATCTACCACGTTGTTTATGTTACTTTTTCTGATATGAAAATGAATTGTCAGTGATTCCGAAATTTATTACAAAGTCTGTAATATATCGTTACAGAATGCCAAAATATCGCACGTTCGTCACTTAGCTTTGCTAAAACATACACAGAAATGTTTTTATGCAGAGAATTTCGATAGTTTACTAAATTTCGTTACATGTTTAAATGACGATGCTCGAAGTATTTCTGAGTGCAAGGAACTACACAAATCCCAAATTTAAAAAATCAGTTGTTATTCCTTCAGGAACACTTTGGAAATTTGCCTAAACTAAATACATATTTTGAAAATCGAATCTCAAATTAAAAAATGGATTAACCACATCAGATAATAATTTCAAAAGTATTCCAAGTGACTTTGGATGTGGCCTTCGGCAAAAGTTAGACGCAGTTTTTAATAGAAATCCAGATTTAATAACATTGCGACAATTGTGTATGCTAAATACACTAACATAAAAGAATATTTCCAGTACGCACCTATAACCAGTTGCGATATAGAAAGGATGTTTTCTATCTACAAGGATGTACTTAATTCAAAGAGAACAAGTCTTACAGATGAGAAAATGAACAAATAATAAGGTATTTTGCATTTTATAGATCACCAGCCACTTGTTATCCAATTATATAAATAAAATTAAAACCTCTTCAAAAATTTAACATTTCAATTGTGCGCCCCCTAGTAATGATTTAAAGAAGTCAGTTTTGTATGTTAAAAAACCCGGTTCATTTTGTCTGAACCTTCTTTTGACTTAAACATCTTTGAACTGCGATTTCTTTTATTCTTCGCAAAGTTAGTAGATCTTCAGAATGTAGCATGTTTTGTTCTGCCCAAGAAATCACTATATTAAGTCCTTGTAAAGCTTCGTTGGTGGGGATGTTAGTTGGCATTGGCTCATCATCCACTATTTCTTCCACATTTTCAATTTCAATTGCATCCTCTTCAAGTTCTTCTATGACATCCTTATTCCAGTTTTCTATATCTTCACGGGTGTATGTTATGTTTCTGTTCACTTCCTGTAGTAATGCTACAGTTTCTTGAATTGTCACTGCCTCGACGCTGTTCTTGTAGGAACATCTTCTGAATCAGAGTCGCTATTGAAAGAATCTGATAAAATATTTTTCCAACACTTAGCAATTAATTCTTCTTTCACATTCTACCATGCAAGATGTGTAACAGCATCTTTTAAACTCAAATTTTTAATGACAGCTGAGATATGTTTTGTTAACCTAATAACGTTCTGGTCCATGGACTGTATAAGAGCTGTTACATTCGGGGGCATGTAGATAATAAGAATTTTTCCATCATCAGAAACCAAGTTTTCTGCTGGCGGATGACTTGGAGCGTTATCTAAAAGTAAAAGAGCTTTTTGTGGTAATTCCAATTGTTTCAAAAATCTTCGAACCTGCTGGACAAATGAATAATGAAACCAATTTTTAAATCACTCCGACGTCATCCAAGCATTTTTCGTACTTGTGTATTCCACTGGAAGTGAAAAGTTCTTAAAGCATTTTTGGCCCGTCCAATCACTAACGGTTTGATTTCATGTTCACCGCTTGTATTAGTGCATGCAAGAAAAGTAACTCTACTTTTATCCGTTTTTCGACCAGGGGCCGATCTTTCTTCAGACGTAACCAAGGTCCTTTCTGGTAGTAATTTCCAAAACAAGCCTGTTTCGTCGGCATTGTATAATTGATCATGTGTTATTTGTAGCTCCTGTATTTTCTTTCGAAGATAAATCTTGAATGGATCTACATGCTCCGGAGCAGCTTAATAACTTTTTGCTCGAATTTTTGAAATGTTTTATTCCAAATCTTGGTTTAAATCTTTGGCTCCATCCGTCACTAGCATTAAAGTTAGGGTGAAAGATGGCCACCATGTCCAGAATAGCGGTATTCTGGACATGGATCTCGCTAACAACACAATTTCTTATGGCGTGCAAATTGTGTAGCTGATCATGTTACTTAATTCAATAAAATGCAATTTTGTTCTGATATGTTCGTTGAAAATACACAACGTAAAATGAAAATTATTTCTACGACTTGACCATTCTAAAATTCTTCATCGCATATGGTTCCAAGAAACAATTGTCCCATAGAATAGTTTAAGGAGTTGCGCGTCTTGAATGAATGGTGCCCACTACCTTGGGTAAACACAAAGTGAAGAAAATTTATTTGTGGATAGATATCTTTTTCATCTACTACGCGGTCGACTCAAATAATCATGGGAAAGGTAATTTTATATAAAAGAAAACTAAATTGTCCTTCTTAACTGTATATTAATATAAAAGCAATTCTCATAAAACATGAAAAGAATACAAATATATTTGTGTTTTAAACATATTGCTAATAATTATATTTAATATGCATTGCTTTTATCTAATACTAATAAAACATAAATTGCAAGATCAGACGTGTCTAATATCTTAGTAAATATATCACATTACATAACATATACCTTTTCAACCTTCTTATAGGGGTATATGTCCTTTGTTTTAGGGCAAATTACTTGTCCATTGTTGTCATTGGCCATTTGTTCTAAAGCCTGCAAAATTAAATTATTAGTTTTTGTTAATAAAACTGGATATTTTAATTTAATTCTACAAAAAATAGCTTAGAGTAAAACTTTCCATGTATGGTACAGAAAATACAAATTCACACCTTTCGCGAAAGAAAAGAAGCATATACTTCAAATATATCCAGGTTATAACCGAAAATTAGAAATTAAGAGAATTCCTCATCTGCCGTAACTTACTTATCAATGTAGATTTTAAATAATTAATAACATTTTTTGTATGATGAATTAAATAATATGTATTACTGCGTCATGTATAAATTGTATGCGCACTGGTACAAGAGCATTCTCCCCTCCTCTACATCGCTAGTGAGCATAGAGCATAGAATTTTTCCGCTCACTAAACTGGGGACCGCTCCACATGTTCAGAGTGAGGGAACGTCCACTGTATCCGAACACTAACCAGTTCACGGGTTGTTATTACTTACGGCTGGGGTCCAGACAGTTTTTCTAAATCCTGCTAAATCTTGACTATATACGCTAGATGTCTCTTCGCTGGACATATACGGTCGATCGGTAAAACAATTAGCGTATATACTTACCAAATTGTTTTTTGTTTGCATTTTCCTTTTTTGTCCATTTGCCTGCTATTTCTGCAGGTTATACGTTTGTGCTATCATTTATTGTTTTACTTTAATCAATTGTTGTATTTTATTTTCCACTGCTTTTATCATAAAGTTATACGGTTTGGCAGCTAATAAGGTACATAAGTAATAATGTTTTTTTTATATTGTTGTGTATCGTCATGTCATAATAACAATAAAAGCATGAAAATGCATATGTTTCCAAAGGATGCAAATGTAAGTTATTAAATTAATAGAATTGTCAAATAACTTTTTCATTTAAAATGGTATAATATATTTTAGTTATTCAATTTATTGACGCAAGCTATAAAAAATCCGAAGTTAGACTTGCAAGCACCTACTAAAGTCCGAAAGAACTATAGAGTATGTGATATATACATATTGCTGAGCAAGATAGACTAATAAGTCGCCATGGTGTAAATTTGAAGAAACTTATTTATTCAATTTCATTTATTTACCCACACAAAAAACATTAACAAAATATTGAAAGGTAAAACACTCGCAGTGAATCGAACAGACCCACTGAAATCACTTGCGCGAGAACAATAATCAAAAACAATAAGTTCTTCATAAAAATTAAGAATATGTGATTATGTACATAATTTGTTATACAGCATGTGTAAAAATATATTGGGGATAGGATATATGTATACTAGGCATACCGGCAACAACGCCCAGTCGTGCCGGTAGTGAAGTACGATATGGATGATTATAAAACTGTTCTGGAACGGTATTATGAAAACCATTACAAATACATACTTCGTAATTTATAATTCAAATAATAATTTACATTCGAATTAGATTTTTATAAAAAATGAATTTGAATCACTGCATACTTTTTATTTACTTAGTAAATTTATAGAATAATTTACTAAGAATTAGTGTTTAATTAGTATTGTGCTTTTATTTTCCTACTGCGTTGTATAAGCAGTATAATAAAACTGGCAGACGTATTTTGAATTCTTATTTGGTAAATATGTATTTACGATGCGTGTGATGCTTAGATAAATACATGTACATCCATCGACTGACTGTATGCGACTGAAATATAATCGTACTTCACTACGGTCACGACCTGGGCGTTGTTGCCGGTATGCATAGTATACATATTGCTGTGATGCTTGCCTTTAAATAAACTTTATATAGTTTATTCATTTATTTGTTAAATAAATAAATAAAATTGAAGCTTTTGCTAGCTCTATGGGCAAAACAGCATAATTCATTATCTCTCGTGGGTTCTACTGTGATTTACTTCTTTCCTTACTTGTTTCACTTTCGTTATTATTTTGATATTGTGTGGGATAGGGTTATAAATAATTATGACACCAGATTACTCATGTGAAAAATGTATTATATATTTATTGATTACAATAGGTAAAATTTATTATTGACTGTATATTATTTATTTTATTTGTTTATTTACAATTCTTACAAGTAACAGTTTTCACAATAATATCGTGTTCGTTCATCTTAATATGAATTCAATCAATACAGGGTTTCTCCGCTTTCACTCTTTTCTTACGAAGGCCTGTATATTTGGGCCAAATTATGTTGACCTGATAATGAAAGTACTGACTAATCGGCTTTATGCAAACATTCACACGTACTACATAAAGCTTGGATCAATCACCACCCCAGATACATTCCTAATACATCACAAACTAATTGTCTAAACCTCTATTCTCACGGAGACTTTAGATTCTTAGTGCGAAGCGTTTAGGCGTTCCTGTTTATAAAAGTTTGAATATTGTTCAAAGCTGTACTTACTAATGTCTTTCTTAATGAACACTGGTCCGTTGTGCAAGTATTCACACACAGTACACTATTAAGACTAATGTTTTTAATTTTTTTAATTAAAATTGTGTCCCTATATTTACGTTCTATTATTTAAATAAATAATATTTAAAAGAAATGGAGTGTTTAGAGAGAACCTGTATATTTTTGATTGAATTTAATAGTTATAACAATATTATTTACTACTCACTGCGTAGATTCATATAATTCCTCGAATTCTTGTTGAAATTGGTTTTCCATTTTTGTGGATTCTTCCCTCCTTGGAATCTTCTATAAATTAAGTGGTGACGCTCACTTTTTGCAAATATGGCGACGAGAAAACAATTGGAAATTATTCCTATAGAAGCGTGTATGCTTCTTGTTTGTTTGTAAGTTGTTAGGTAGTTTATTTATTTATTTGTTCTGCGGTAATAATGGTAAGCGTGTAGCAACTCCACTTGACCATTACTCGCTCAACACATAGATGTATTATCTATTTCAAAGGACGCTATTACTTTGTTGTGAATTAGAAGTTTTTAATGTCACAGGAACCAGCTAACAACTAACTAATTTTCTGTTTCGACCCGCTTTTTATAGTTGAAAATAAATGCCACTCGCTATTTAATTGTTTTGCGGACTTTTATTTTTGAATTGTTCGTTATAGCGCCTCTAGCGGATATCTCGATATTTATGCCTTATCTCTTCTTCCTCTTGTCGTATTTTAGGTTGGTATTTATTTTATTATGTTCGTTCCTGACATTTGATATCTTCTACATTCACCAACGACAGTATTTGTTGTTGTTCCATTTATTTATATCTAATGTGCAGTAAGTATATTGATATTTATTTTGATGTTTTTCTTACGTTATTTTATTCGTTTATTGCTATCGTAAACATTCATTGTACTTATAAATGTATTCATTGCTACTTTTGTTGTTTCGTAGGTACATTCTTCGACCAAGCGCTAACCTTACTCGTATTTTAGTTCTGGTGCTTTTAATCGGAAAGAATGGAAAGAAATTGGATATTGTTTCGATCGCCAGTCCCTCTGTCTGTGGTTTTTCCGTCTGTTCCGTTCTCTCCTTGAACCAGTTCACCGTCCGTGGAGAGTTTTGTATGTTTAATATGCTGTAATAAATCATTGCTTTTTTATATTAATGCTGCTTATTCCTTTGGTTACAGATGTTCGTTTGTATGTGCACTAAGTTTGAAACCATGAAGAGGATTGCAATTACTCGCTTTACAATGAGAATTGATACCTTTGTTGCATATATTAAAAATATTATACGATTTATACTTTATCTTAATATCCTTTACAACGCAAGTGTATGTATTTTATTTTTAAGTTACTTGAGTGCATTAAGCCTCTTCATATATATTACGAGCATATCTTATTTTATTCTCTGAGTATAGTTTAATTGCTTTTAAATGATTGACTCTTATAATTGTTCCGTTAGTTAACATCACTCTTTCACGGTTGTTGGTTTTAAGAGTCTTTCCATTTTTAAATGTAGGTTCTTTGCATAATATACTCAGAGCTCTTTTTGTTCCTAACTTGTAGTCAGGTTCTTTATTTTCAAATTTAAATGTTATCTCGGGTTTTTCGCTTCTGAAAATAAATATTCATTTGTGTCATTGACTGTTATTGTTGAGGTTCTTCCTCACTTATTTCTAAATGATGTGTGTATATATATAATCTTAATTAAAATACTTATATTCTAAGTGCATACCTGTGTTATGGTATGATCTAATAAATTTTTATTTTAAAATAAATATTTCTTAAACTATGAGTGAGTTTTCTTATTGCTAATATTGATTTAAATACACGAGTATATCTTAGTGTCAACATTAATTATATCTATTTCTAACATTTTATGATTATATACAATATTGTTTTAATTTCTAAAGTAAAGTTCACGGCAATATGTATATCCTATCCCCAATATGTTTTTACACATGTTGTATATTATTATTAGTAATACACATGTACGTATTTGGTACGTCTATCAGTTATTTGTAATAAAGTAACTACATCATTTCTGAAATTGTTTTTCTATATGATTTTTTTATTATTTCTTTCTAGATCTATTTATCACTACAATTGTACAATGTAATGAGAAATAATGTTTGAATTTGAATTTCTGTTTGATATAAAAATATACTGTACTATTTGGAAGGGTGAAAATAAATTAAAAAGAGAGTATTCTTTTATTGTAAACAAATTGAAGATATTAATTTTCATCCGACTTTAAGATGAAAATGAACACATTTAATTTGTTCGCATCCGAAAACAATAATTACATATTTCAAAGTATATGAAAGTAGTACGTATCCGCAAGAGGGCAGTTCCCTAAGTACTCATTCTCTATACATTATGTTTCGCATCTATAGTATTCCCTAATCTCTGAACCAGTTGCGCATCTGTTGTATCTGCTGAATGCGGCCATTCTCAGTTTATTTGTAGAGTGTGGATTGTTTTAAGTTAATCAAGTGATGTGCAACAGTTGGACTTGCACCAAGAATAGAGCAAAGTTTTCATATTCATTATAAGTATTGTTTATTGCATTTTTAATTTATTTCTTGTATTCTATCTAAATAGTTATTATATGTATACCTATGGTTCTTGAGCTTCGCTTTCTTTTTGGTTGTATGGACTAAGTAATGCTTTCGCAGTCAAGTATTATAAAATCAATCAAATTTATAAGTAAACCAAATAAAGCTTAAGAATCACTTGGTATATGCAGTGTAGGTACATCATTAATAAACAGCTTTTAAAAAAAGATGCTCAACTAATAAGTACCAGATCCTACTATGGTTTCTGTTAAAAAAATATTCGGCTTACATTTTTAGAATGATTGTAGTAGTATCCATTTATTTTTTTCTTAAAATAATAATAGCTTCCCATAACAGATGTTGAAGGCAAATTCAAATTAATTTCTCAAATTTCCAGTTATAACCCGATATTAATAGTAAACAAGATGTCTTATAAATGCGAGCATTTTGGCATACTTGTACAGGATTATTCATTATAAATTTCCCACCCTTCATCATCGTTATTATTGCATGTACAAAAAAATGTTTCAAATGAAAGTTGTGTGGCTGAGACTAAATTTTATTTCATTGAGGAAAAATACAATGGAGACGCTGTAAAGCATATTTGCTGTACACTCAAAACGGGAGCATTGGGCGGGGATAAGTGTGGGACCAATATGGCTGCCTCACCTAATCCAGACTAACTCAAAATTATAATCTGCTATCCCGCACCTGTCAGGCTAACACTAACCTATGAAATGATATTCCAGACGAATTCTTATTATCAATGCCGTCTCTGCTGTTGCAGCTACGTAGAGCACAAGAAACCATAATGTCTTTTAATATTTATCTTATTATATAACTCTAATACACGATGCACATAACAAACACTCCACTTTTTACCAAGACTACCTGTTTGACGTAAGTGTAGTATCAATATGGCGAACCTGTACCCGGTTTAATCACGTGACGTCGTCTCCCTACCTATTTTTTCTCAATGTTTTATTTGCATGCTATCAAAGACACAGTGGCGTGCAGATACAACAGTATAAAAAGAATTTTTTTAAATAGAACAGCCTGTATATTATTAAATTTTTATAATGGTCATTTTACTCCGATTTCAAAAATATACCATACGATACCGGTATCTTAAACCGTTTTCGAGTTATTAAATGTCATATCGTAGTTACTGTACTATGGAAAAGTTAACATTATTAAAGTAAGCTATGAAAATGACAATTACTGTGTTTGATAAAAGATATTTCCCCATTTTGTCATTTTCATAGCTTACTTCAATAATGTTAACTTTTCCATAGTACAGTAACTACGATATACGACATTTAATAACTCGAAAACGGTTTAAGATACCGGTATTATATGGTAATATTTTTGAAATCGAGAGTAAAATGAACATTATAAAAACTTAATAATATACAGATGTTCCATTTAAAAATAGTATATTATGCAATGGGCATTTAATGATAGCTAATAAGACACGAGTAAAAAAATTACAATACGAGGCGAAGCCGAGTATTGTAATGAATACAAGTGTTTTAATAGCCATTAAATGCGAGTTGCATACACTATCTTTTCTACGACCCCATAATAAAACATTATTTTTTGAACATTCCATTTCATAAATTGATGTTAAAATTTTCCGTACACCATTGCAAATTTAGCTGGTAATAAATTGTTCGTGGTTAGTATGGCTTGTTCCATAATTTCTGGTGGATTCAAATTTTACATATCACTGTCATTATTCCTCATTTTTACCGTTTATTTTTCAAAAAAGCACAAATTTTAAGTACTTGTAAATTGCAGAGAACTGTCACATTTATTTAATTTGAATATCTGTCAGATATGCAGTCGCCATATTGAATATTGGAATGTCGCAATTCTATTGGATATAAACTTGTATCGTAATGAAAAATCTGTATTCCTATTGGATATAAACTTGTATCATAATGAAAATCTGTATCGTAATGGACATCAATACAGTACAGGATCGGCATATCTAATAATACAATTAAAGTATGGGAGTAGAAAAAATTTTTTTTATACCGTTGTACCTGCACGCCACTGTGTCTTTGATAGCATGCAAATAAAATTTAGTCTCAGCCACACAACTTTTATTTGATAATGTTCTACTTTCTTATACGTAGTCTAAGGAAGTATTGTACGTGATGACGAACATTTTCGACCTCGAAGATTTTTGCAGATGTCCACGTTTTGAAGTCCCCTAATACCAAAAATGTGTTTTTAAAAAATGTCTGTTTCTGTGTGTGTGACCACGATAGCGGTCAAACCGCTGGAAATATCAATTCCAAATTTTGTATTTACGTGTATAATATCCCTCTTGAGATCTGATTAGTTTTTCAGTAAAATCGGTAGACCGGAAGTAGTAGTTTACTTCAGTGAAAAAATCGAATTTTGCCAATATTTCGTCAACAACTAAGTTTAAACAAATTTATAAAGAATTCATATGTACTAAAAATTGAAATTGTGAACAATTTTATTAAAAAAGTTTTTCGAGATTCCTACCGGAAGTAGGTCTTTTACGCTTATCGAAACTCAGTTTTTTGCAAATATTTTGCAAGTCATGCTTTTTATACAGGTACGCTACGAATATAAAAGTATTTAGAACTTAATTTCCAATATCTTTTGTATAAAAAAAAATTCAAAATTCGGACCGGAAGTATCATTTTTACTCTTACCGAATAACGATTTTTTGCAAATATGTCGTAAATTATGCATTCTATATATATTTATGAAGAGTACAAAAGTATGTATTTAGAGTTGAATTTGGAATATTTTTTGTATAAATGAAATTTCAATATTCGGACCGGAAGTACCACTGTCATACGTATAAGAAAATCATGTGGTGGCCACACCTCATTTTTTTGTATATGCAATAATAACAATGATGAAGGGTGGGTAACTTATAATGAATAACGCTGTACATAATGTTGCCAAAGTAAGTACGTCAATAAAAAAATCTAATATTAGCTTGCAGTTTTACAAGAATTGGAAAACTGATTCTAATCAAAAATAAATAAAACAAAATCTCACCTGCTCTCCATAAACAAAACCATTAGGTAACATCATTGGTTGATTATTCTCATTCAATGGTAAACCACTAATGTGACAGTACAAACGAGACTGCGAGCAATGGGCAAATGGAAGATGTTCTGCTAACTTGTTCAAAAACTCCTGACAAACAGGACATCCAGGATTCCGATTGTCACAGTCTTTTGTATAACACTGAGTATTCAATTGTTAAGGAGAAAAAGTTTTTAAATGAAAAAAAAAGCAAACTGACTAATTTGTTCAAAGCTTATAATAATCAGTGTATAAATGTATGTATTAAAAGGATATGGTGTTTTCAATGCTGATAATCCTGCTTGTAAGGCAACAGTAAACACAGATTGGCTTGCTAGTTGGAATAAACGATAATTTTCTTGTCTGAATTGCTCTATTAGTACATCCCACCTTGATTCATCAAATAAAGCTTTATAAGGTGCTATATCTATGTAGATAATTATTAACATAAAACATAATATATAAATGTTAGTCTATTACCTGTACTAATTGGAAAAGCTAACAAAGCCATAACTTGTTGAATAACACTTAGATGTTCATCCTCAAAACTTGGAAAATGTTTTCTAGAATGCTTAATAGCATCCATTCTACGGTCAGACCTTATTAGCTCTACAAATTCCTGTATTCGTAAATTAAATTCCATATTTGATTTTAATTTTCGTAGTTTTGATCTGTTATCATGGCACCAACTAAGACATTTTGATGTTTCACGATTTGCAAGTGATTTTTCTACCTCTCGTGATGTTAAAAATATATCTACAATCAACGTTCAAGTTCATTAAAAAATGTATATCCCACCTTATTACTCACCTATATTTGTAAGATCTTTGATGCAAGATTTCTCAGCTAATGTCATAGCTGCATTATAATAGCCATTACGTAAAAAATATTCTACTACCATTCGATCCAACCTCTTGTTTTTCCATTGATTTAGAGCTGCCTGGGATGTGTTTCCCTGTTGAGCCTGCATACCATGCTCCTTGAGATGTTCAATTCGTCGTTTACAAACATTAGTTGCTTGCAACTCTTCTGCTATGCTCTCTTCTGCTTTTCGCTTCAATACTTGTAACTTTTCAACCATACCACCCAATAAACTAGTTATGTCTTTTGTTTTTACATTTTCTGTACTTATTCCCCGTTCTATTTCGAGTGCAGCTTGTTGTACATGTGCAACTTCTCTGTCTAGAGTCTTTTGCGCAGTACGGAACTTCTTGTTCAATATTTCATAGGGAACCTAAAAATTAACGACTTAATAAGCAGTTACATTTTATTTTTAGAGAATACTTTGAGAGTCGGATGCTCCAGCGATTTTACATCTGCCATTTTGTCAGGCCCAATTGTATTCCAAAACTGTGTCCAAAACATAAATACAATTTGACAAACAGCTGATTAATTACAATAAAAATGAAAATCAGTTCAGCAAATCTAATAAAATGAAATATCACTTATGTAAAAATTTGATATGGGTTAAAATAACCATGAATCATTTGAAAGAAGTTCAACACTTATGAACAATTATAATTGAAGTATTATTACTACGCGTTTTTTATTCACTACAATGTAATATTTTCACGTTGACAACATAGGCACAGTATAGTAACTATACAGTACCGCGACTCTACCGCGGTCCCTTTGATGTTCGTGTTCGAGTTTTATTTTTTTAGGACGACTGCGCAGTGAACTACGCGCAAAGGGGAAGTGAATATACAAGGGTCGGCGAAAAAGTTATAAATATACAATCATAATAATTAATAAAATAATAAATAATTCGATTAGTTATATCAATAATAAATATTAGATATTCTGAACACTATATTAGATAACAAAAAATATATATGGTAGCTAGTTTTTAATATTTCACATTCTAAAAATTACATAACACTCCTATAAAAATATAAAATAATACAATTATACTACTTTTAGTGATTCTATTGATAAAATTGGTTAACTGTAAGCGGGGTCATTAAACAATGATTTAAAAAATCTGTGCCATACAAATATAATGTGAAAGACATCAACGATGTTTTCTGTTGTGTTGTCTAGAATTTTCAAATCAACCATCATTCCAAGTGGAAAATCAACAAAATTCAAGAGAATAATGTGTGTGTGTAATGTGTTTACTGAAAATGTAGTTATTTATTGTATGTTTTAAAGTTTGCTTTACTTATTACCACTTTGTAAGGTGGCAAATAAACAAATGCTCTATCTCACTTTCAAGTTCCTTTTTTTAAGCAAGAAACATAAGCACAGGAAAAAATCTATCATAATAAACGAATATTATATTATTAGTTCATGGGTTAATGTACACATATTCAAGGTTACAGGTAATAAAACACGATATTAGTAGAAATAATTATTTATTGATAATAATATAATTTAATAATTAAAAACATGAACATAATAACAACAGCATGATTGGCAATATTTGTTGAACGACTATTAAAAACATCATGGAACCCAACAATTTCATCAATGCTGACATTATAAAACAAATGTGATTTCAAAGACAGTTCATCTATGCAAAAGATACATTCTCGATTCTTTTCATCTAACGTATTCACTTTCAATTTTATAGCTGAAAATAAGAATTCATTAAATCCGCTGCTTATTTCCCAATTATGCGTAATAGACCTTAGAGTTGATACTGATGGTAGTCAAATTATATTTGATAGATATTTATAGGCATTGGAACTATGTAAATATAATGTTAAAGCAAACTGTTTTAATTCATTGGTGTATCGAATACCTCTGGAAGACTTTCCAGCCACATAAATTTGAAATTCAAGAAAATTAGCAAACTCACCATTAAAATACTTACCTAAGTTCTTCTTAATATCCATACTTACATCTTCCTGTTCCTTTAATATTTTTTCATATCTGAATGTATCAGTAAGTGTTTTTAACAAAATTCAATAAATGCCACTAAATCACAGTAATGCTAATATAATAACTTAGTATGTGTAATTGGGATATATATCTCAGTGATATGTTAATTACATTTCAGGCTTGCGACAATATTTAGTGTTTAATTCTAACCTTTTCACAATATTTACTGTGGAACTGCATATCCCAATGACACATTCACACTATATTGTGTAAATTCATATGTACTACATCTTTGTACTAATTAAATATGATGAAGTGTTAAATTTAATAGAAAATGATACCTGTAAAAATTTCATCTTGAGACACATCAAAACTTGTGGAAGGTACTTTACCAATACAAACGACACTGGACATATCTCCTTGATTGTCTAGAGAAGGCTCGCAAAAAGACAGACAGACTCTCCTGATGTCTTGCAGTACTTCTTATTTCTTGAATTTTATATTCTGAAATAGTATTTCAATACGTACACACTTAATATCAATTAAAATATATTAACATACGATGTTTGAATAATGTTGGTATGACACCCTTCCTTAGTGTAGAAACAATAATCTTCAAAATGCTTATTACATAATCTCAAATAATCATGACATTTTTTCGATGAGAAATTTCCATATTTGTGGTTTTCATTAAAACCAACCCTATTCATCCATTCAAAACATCTAAAAAATACATTACATAACTAAAATAAATTATAAAATATACCTATTTAGTATTATTACTGAGATTCATCAAGTGAAAATCGAAAAAAGGATATTCCTGGATCACCTATAATACTTCCACACCCATTAGCAACACATTTCTTAACCATATTATAAATGATTACAGAATGTAAACCTAGATAAATTCTAAATAAAGTACCTAAACACTTAAAAAACAGTAATAGAATCAATTAATTATTAAAAAATGCTATTTATATAACATGTACACAAATCAAAAAGTAAAACAAACAGAATGTAATAAAATCACTTCTTTTTAAATATATTTCAAATTTAGGGTTATATAAATATAAACAAACACTCGTTACCGAACCAGGTATACTGTGCTACAGAGTGGTGAACTATGCGCATGTATTTTATGGAGGGGATCGAAACGGGATTTTTAAGGGAGACGTTTTACTGTATTGGTACTATACTGTGACATAGGCAAGGAAAATAGTGAAAATACCCTAGTAGGGTATATATGATTTGACAACATAGTCAACCATATAGCGCCACCCTCTACTCATATAAGTCAACATACACGCATACAAACACAATTCAAAATAAGGTTCTTCCATGACAAATCACCTATACAGTACATTTGAAATATTAAACTTATTAATTGTAATGTTTTCTATATGAATCGTGAGTTGTTAACTATCTTAAGTTGATTGAACTAATTATATATTACTTTCAGTAAGAGTGAATAAGTTGTAGCAATGAAATTCTATTACATTTTTATTTTATTTTTCATACAAATTTCGTTATACTTACCCGCTAATTGTAATTATGAGAACGACTGGATAGATCCCTTCAAATTAGAATCTGGAGATATAAGCAAAACCTTGGAGAATGTACCATCTAATGATGTTATGGCGTATTATAAAAGAACTATAAATATGATTCTTTCTTCTGTTGCAATTGAACATTCTGACCCTTCCAATTACAAAGGCCACTTATTTATTAATATACCTTCAGAGGATTATATATTTTTGAGAAAGTTTGCTAATGCTCATATTGAAGAGCGATTGAGTTTACAGAATGTTGATCAAATATTAACAAAGATCTTAACAAAATCAAGAATTGATGAATTATCTGATATCTTTATATCCTGGACAGATTATATTTATTTTTACATGTTTAATCGTACAACTGGAGTATGTTTAACCATATTGGTACTTTTAATTATTGTATATAAACTTTTAAAGGCAAATTTTACACCTTATCAAATATTAATATACTTAGTAGTATTAATATACCTAAGTGATTTTATCTTTACATGGAAACGTATGTTACAAGTATGTGTGCTTGTTTTCTAATATGATAGAGATTATTTATAAGATTTGTAGGAACTGGAAATTAATAAATATGCAGATTCTCTGAAATACCAAAAAATGCCAGTGGATTGCAAGTTATCTGAAATATCAGCTTGGCAATTTTTTCTGTCTTTCATTAGTTAGGAATTACGTGTGATTTTTAGTACATATAGATATAAATTAATCTTTTTTCAGGTGAAACAAATTGTCGAACTTACCACAAAGTAATTCTGTATGATGTATTTTGGGATGTTGGTCCATTAGATGTTATTGCTCACCAAAGTAGAGTAATATCAAATATTGCAAGTAATGTTGGAATTGCCATAAGTAAACTTACCAGTGGTTTAATGAGTAAGTATATTAAGCTAAAAATTATAGTGAGTTAATGTGTCGCACATCTCCACACTAATGCGCCATCATGTATATATATATATATATACTGTAGTCGTCAAATTTTAATTTCGGTTTGTACTTCTATCCCATGCAGAAGATGACCTTATAATATGCAGCGATGCCTGCTTGCTAACAGTGGTGGGAGAGCAACGCAGTGTCGGGGGACCCTCACGCCTTACATTTCATAGGAAACATTTGTCGAGTGTACTGTCTTGGCAGCCTCGCTTATGTTTATCTTTAGTTTATTTCGTCGCGCTCTTTTCCTCTTTCTACTTTCGTATCAGAAATTAAAATATGTCGACTACGGTATACAGGTGGGGCATTAGTGTGGAGAAGTGCGATTTATTTGACATTATAAAAGTTATGAAAAAATTTATTAAGGAAATGTGGGGGTATTCTTAAGCTTCATATTTTAAAATAAGGTACATATACACAGGATGTTTTATAACTCAGTTGTAGACTTAACTTATATTTTTTTTAAATGGAATGCTATACTTTTTTTTTGTCTATTTAAAACCTGCTTACCAGCTTCCTCATATAGGGTTTGCCTTTTTTTACACCTAAATTAAGGAGTTTTAAGAGGGTTATTTCCGGTAAGGAAAAAATTATACGACCTTTTTCGCACAGTTACTTGGTTTGAGAAATTAATTTCTCTTAAAAATGTGTTTTAACCAGAGTTAAATAATTTTGATAATAC
Source organism: Amphimallon solstitiale (assembly GCA_963170755.1). Classification (NCBI taxonomy): domain Eukaryota; kingdom Metazoa; phylum Arthropoda; class Insecta; order Coleoptera; family Scarabaeidae; genus Amphimallon; species Amphimallon solstitiale. The sequence goes on along the minus strand of OY720680.1, from coordinate 38,655,857 downwards.
CTTCAGCTCATTAAATTATATTTATGGAGGTAATTTAGAAACAGAAAGATATAATTATCTTTTTCTTCTGCATCTCTTGATTAAATTTCTCAATTAACATTTTTTCCGAAGTGTTTCATCATTTAAATCTGCTAATTTGTTTAAATTATACTTGGCGTATGCAGCGAGACTCCAACTTAAATCACAGGAGCAGTAATTCACTCATAATCCTATAGTTGGTATTCAACTATAAAGAAATTATTATTACGATTATTGTATTTTGTAATATGAATAAATAAATAACTCTATCTGTCATAGCCGCCATATTTCCCGCTGTTGGTGGTTTTTCAAAATATTAACTGTCCTTACATATCATCACATAAGAAAGTTTTACAAAATCTGTATAGTACTTACTTTTTCACAATGTAATCAGTACATAACAATAAATTAATTTTTACTTTCTAATATTTCAGGTGATCTCCCTTTTCCATTAAATATAATATTATTGCCTGGTTTACTTCTCTTCGTGTTGTTTCTGATTTGGTCTTTGCTTACATACTTGACAGACACACACATTGATTTAAATCTATTTCATTTGGTACACATTAAATTCAAAACTAATAAAACAGTTAAAAGTAGATCAGAAGAAAGTAACAAAAGTCGTAGAAGTGAAGTAGAAGAATTAGAACCACCTCTAGTTGAAAAAGAAAAATCGACCGACAAGAAAAAGAAAAAAACGCGGAAACATAAGGAGAACGATAAGAAGGAATGTGAAAACTCCGCTGAAACGTCATTAATCAAAACGGAGGTTGTAGAAGATATTTTATTGTTTTAAAAGAGATTACTTAATATGATTGATTTAATATATTTTATAAGTATTATGAAAATGTGTTTTTTTTGCCTCTTTCTGAAAAACCTATCCAATTCATTGTAAAAGAACACTACATAAATATGCTAATGTGTTATTAATTATATTTATCAAATATAGCAAATCTATGAAATGAAATGAAATAGTTTTCTCAGCTCAAAAAAATTTTTTGAATATTATAATCTAGATACGTGGTCGCCTGTCACCCGCATAACCGGAAGCGAAACCACAATATGACCTACCTGAAACTCTACCCCATTTATGCATCTCTGGAGATTCATTCCCCCAGAGAACGGTAATTCTAGTATAGGGTACCTCGAGGTGCTACTGCAATGCTTAGAGTCCACGAAATTGCACATCAGTACCTACAAATTGGCCCAATGCGCACTCATAGCGGTCACTTCATTGATACAAATGTTGGTAGTAGTAGGTGGCCATGTTTGAAGGACTCTTCTTCACCTTGCCTGTCCATTTAGCTAAAACATACTTTTTCCCACTCTCTCAACTCAGCGAGAGCAAGCGTTTCTCTCGCTACATATGACAAGCTACGTTGCTTTTACATGGCATGTTTTAAAGACTCGGCAAAGCATTGCAGATTGCTTACAAAACGTTAGGCAAAAAGTTGATATGGTATTGCGGAATACTCTGCACAGCTTCTCCTACTGCATGTGGTATACCTATTTACTTTGCAACTTATTGAAAAAGAAGCGGCTGGTCTTCTGTTGTGATGGATCCTGATCCTTCACGTCTTATACTAATTTTCCGGTTAATCCAGCGATTGGGAACACTATTCAAGTCTTGGCATTGAGAAAAGTATAGATGCAGATGTCGTCGACATACAGCCAGTCTCATACACGTCTCATATGTTAAGCGTGAATTACTTTTAAACAGCAATTGTATCGATTCTCTTTCTTGGAAAAACAAGATTATATTTTGTAGTACAACAACTCCTATTTGATAGAAAATATATTCTACAAATTGTTAGAGTAATTTTTCTAAAAGAATATATAAGGTGAATCATTAAAAAAAATTAAAACCATGCATGTATTATTATAGGATATAAATTAATTACAAATGTATAGCGTTAAATTCAAAGTGTAATTATTAAATATTCTGTAAAATAGTTTAAATTTTCGCACATTACAGAATTCTACATGTTAATTTCTTATTATTCTCAGAGATGGTTTTAAGCTGAAAGGGTTGAAACATGAAAGTCAATGGCCAATCCAGCCAATCAATACATTTTTTGCTTTTGTCAAACGTCATTGTTTTGCATTACCTATTTTCTTGCAAAAGTTAAAGCTATATAACATATTACTCTTAAATATTTATTTAAATACCGATCCGAAAAGAACTATAATAATACATTCGCAATGGCCACTTATAAGCTACAGTCTGCTCTTCAGTTATAACCTCTTCTACTTTTGGAATCTTCACAAAATACTACAGTTGCATATATTCGAAATATTAAACATAAAATTATGCCAGAGCAAAGTAATGATTACCGTGTTGTCGTTTTCGGAGCTGGAGGTGTTGGAAAAAGTTCACTGGTTTTACGTTTTGTCAAGGGAACATTTCGAGAAAGTTACATACCCACAATTGAAGATACTTATCGACAAGTAGGTTAAGAAACTTATTGTACTTTTATTTTAGCTATTCTTCATTTTCAGTTTATTATTGTGCACGGTTTATTGTTTGATGTTGTTTCCTTATCGCTTGATGTTTCTTTTTTTGATGTGAGGTGAGTAATAGAGCTTGTCTTCTCGATTGAGGATGCATGTAGTGTATTTTTATAATAGTACTTTCATGTTATTATACTATAAGCCAAGAGTTTATAGTAATTGTGTAATAAGTCGACATTTTAAAAATGTATTTACTGTTTGGATAATATATAAAGGTATTAATTTAACTTTTTCTTATTCAGGTGATTAGTTGTAACAAGAACATTTGCACATTACAAATAACGGACACAACAGGTTCACATCAGTTCCCAGCGATGCAGAGGCTGTCAATTAGCAAAGGACATGCATTTATCCTTGTATTCTCTGTATCCAGTCGTCAAAGTCTTGAAGAATTAAAACCAATATGGGAACTGATAAAAGAAATTAAAGGTCCTGATCTCAGTCAAATACCAATTATGTTAGTTGGAAATAAATGTGATGAGAGTGCAGAACTCAGAGAGGTATTATTTTAATACAAAAAACATTAAGTACTAATTTTAAAACTCAAAATATGAATGTTTCTGTATTCAAAAAGAATCAATAACCATGTGCCATTGAATGAATGTATAATATTTTTGTAAAGTGAGTCAGTGTGTTGTTAGACTTCACGTTTAACTATTAACTCTAGTTGCTGTTCGTTTCTCTCTTCTTATAACATTATTATTGTTAGCTTTTGTGTTTTGAAGTAATCTACTAACTAGTCGGTGTTATAGCGCTTCGATATTTAGTCACTGAATTAACAGACACTTTAATAATTAATTGATGGGGCTGAAAACCAAGCTTCCAGACAGCTTCTGAAATGTGTAGCTTAGAGAATGAATGTTAATCACCGCTCTTCTTATGCCATTTGTATTGCCGAGAGAATGCAAGAAATTTATTTTTCCAGCAAAATAATTTGTTTTAACTTAGGTACAGAGGTTAGAAGAGGTACCAGCAAATCTTCAATAAACTATATGCTGAGAACTCTATATCAGGTTTTTTTTTAATCTGTTGTGAAGGTTGATATCTTGGCGTAATGACGATAGTTGCTCTCCATTAGTTATTTTATATAATTCAGAACTGTTGTGTTTAAATTATCCATTAGCATTAAACAAGTTGATCTAAACAATACTATTTAATGTTCTCCTTTCTCGTGATGTATAAATGGGGATGCATGTACAGTCATGAGCAGTAAACTTCCCCGTTGCATTAATCGAGAGTGAAACTCATCTGAATACATTCATATTTGCTATTTGATGTTTAGGGAAAAACGTGTAAGAAAATTATTTGGACTGCATTTTGTAAACAGCCTGTAGACCGATGTATTTTTTATGATTTCTTGAAAGCTACTCTTTTCTGGGGCAGGCAAAGTTCATCTAAAAGTAGTAACTGTTTAATCTGGTTAAAAATTTATACGTAGTACAAGTAAAACAAGAACAACATCTACTTGCTCTGGTGGTTAATAATATGTCCAAAAATTACATAAAAAACATTTCGAATTCAATTCTAACCTAATTTGTAACTAGTCACTTCTTCAAGGGCCAAAGATTGATTTTATTATTTAAAATTGTTAAATAAAAATAGTGTATTTTATGTCATATCGTTCTTTCTCTACCTTCAGCCACACACTTCCCATAAATTTTAACATGAGATAATTTTAAAAATAATTAGATTTCTATGCATATAAGGAATTTTTTATAAAACTGTTCATCTGAGACATGTATAGCAAGCATTGATACAAACGAAGTACCAGCTGCGTAAGTTAAATAGACATCTCCATTCATTCCATGTTATATAAATATTTACATATGGAAATAAAAACTGTCCTATTTATTTTATTTAAAACGACGTGGTAATCGCTATAAATAGCACGATTTTCTCTGACAGCCCGGTTACACTGTAACATATCAACTGGTTACTTTTCACTGCTTATGACTTATATACTGTGGAAATCTAAGATAATAATAAGCCAATTTAAAGTTTAATTGTAGTTATATAAATTAAGTTATAACTGTTAATACAATACATTGTCTTACAATGTTCCTTTTGCATACTTGCTTGGCACTGTACATTAGAATTCTTCAGTGCTGAGCTATAACTAAAACTGTGTTATTATGAAACCTTTGCTGGTTTAATGTCCACAAGTTTAAGTTTCTCATATTGAATTTTGATTATTTGCAATATATATGAGGTATTACTAAAAGATTAATATTACAATAATAATATTTACTATCTTCATTATTCAAATTAGACTGTAAGGCGATTTCAAGATAGAATTATTTGCTTGCATTTAAAATCCCTATTGATTCTAAGAAGACACCAATATATTTATATGTTACAGGTTAGTACATCTGAAGGTCAAGCTCAAGCTGTCAATTGGGGAGTCAATTTCATGGAAACATCAGCAAAAACAAATCACAATGTGAAGCAACTCTTTCAGGAACTATTGAACATGGAAAAATCGCGAAACGTAAGTTTGCAAGTGGGAAATAAAACAACAAGCAGGGTCGCGAAAGATAAATGTGAACTCATGTAACTTTACGTTAATATTAATTAACTTTATTATATATGACTCGATATTTGCTTACCTTGAGAGAAAAGTTAAAAATTAGTTACATTCAACATTTTTATTAACTACTATTGATTTTAATACTGTGTATAGTGTGATGGGACGCTATATTATTTTTGTGGCTAAATTTTAACAAAATTCTGTGCCAAGGATTTGTTTAATATACTTTCATTTGTCAACCAAGTGATCTTAGCACATTTTGTTATAACATACAGTTGTAGTCTCAACATGTTGGCTTACAAATTATAAAAAGACAAAAAAAAATCAAGTTAATTGAATAGTGAGGGGATCAAAGATAAGTAAGTGGACTTCGGACTCGTTTAAAAATCTCTTTGTTAATTGTTGTGAATATAATGAAAGTGCCCACTTTATGGACAATATTAGTATTCTATGTGTTCTAACTTTGTAAATAATTAATATTTGCTTGTTTATCTTTATCCCCTACATTTATCTTAATTGTTAACGGACTGACTGCATTTTATACTGTTGTTGCAGTAGTTGCTATGTTATATTATCAAATACCTATTCATTGTTTCAAATCTTGTTTACAATAAAGCAGGTGCAGTTATAAAAAAAAAATCTATCCATTTTCTAATTAAATAGCTTGCATTATGATATTAAGATTGCATAAGTCTGTACTGACTTCTGACAAGGCTGTCTAATAAGCAAACGAATACATATTTTTTAACCATTGCTATTGAACTAACACATTATTTTTTTTAATCCACTTTAACTAGAATATTATTATTGTTGTGAAAACAGTTATAGATGAATGAAATGTATTTTCCGGGAGTTCAAGACAATAACTGAAATTTATAAGCTTCATTATGATAAAATAGTGTTTTAATTTAATAATTGAATTTCACTTTATATTGTAATAAATAATAATGTTGTAGATCTCTTTAGAATAACTGTCGACTATATAAATCGAGTAATCAAGTGATATCTGCTTTCGTAAAATATTTCTAAGACATTGTTAGAAAAACTTCATAAACTTTAGACATTTTATTTGGTTTTAGACAGTGATGATGAGAATAGTAACTATTACATAAAAAAATAGTTAATTTCTTCTTTGAATTATTATAGGGTTAGGTTTTGGTTACGTTAAATTGACTTGAGTTCATTGACAAATATTTTACGATATACACCTGCTTTATTGTAACTACTGATGGCAGACTTCATTATTACCTCAAATATTCATTAGCATTTTAACGCAGTCATGTCCATTCATTTATATGTACATCCATTCATAAGAGACATGCTGTTAAAGAAAAATTATTCGCATTCTTTTTTTTGCTCTACAATACATATGTCACGATAGCATATCAATAAGAATATAGAGAAACGGTTGAGAAAGTGAGAGAGCAGTAAAGTGAATATCATATTAGATAATCGTATTATGATGGGCTGTTTTAAACAAAATGGCGCCTTTAAAAGCGACAACATAAATAAACCTCACCTAAAAAGTGCAATTAATTGTTTGTCCTACATGTACTTGCAATTATTTGAAACTAATGTATAAGTACTTTTATTTCACAAGTACTTTATGTATAAGTAAAAAGTGGCAACATTAGAATTATTTTTGTTTGGCCAACAAAGGAAAATATAAAAAGAAATGTTAAGAACATTTTCAACGGTTAAACGTAAGTATATGAACGAGTGAAGCCAGTCTACAAAATAAAAATGTATGTTAACTTAAAAGCATTAGGTTTGTTCAAACCTCCAATTCTGAACTGTTCTAGAATTAGTAGTTCTGATAATAATGCGCATGTCCTGGTTCTAAAACGGTTCGAACAGTTTTAAAATTGGAATTTTAGGGGAAATAGTATTACCAACATTAGTAATAGCATTATTAAAAACACCAAACTAATGTAAACAAATATCAATCTTAATGAACATTTAAATGTTACTGCATCTGCATCTAACCACCAAAATTGCGACAGGATTTAAAAAGTAATGAAGAAGTTGTTTAGAAGAAATACATTTTTCTAAATGTTGTAATGGATATTTCTGATAAGGCGGGTAAATGATACAAGTATGTAGTAGTATGCAGTAGTTATGTTGTACATATGGATTATGGATTTAAACAAATATATTACAATACATTTTTAATGTTCAAAGCCAGCTCCTTTTCTTTTCGTTTACTTATTCATTTAAAGTAAAAGATTATGCCCAAGATATTTCTTTAAGATTATTTTTAATCTGTTAAGTAGTACACTCTTTTAATCCATTTTGGAGAGTATTAAAAATTGAAGGCTTTTTGGTAATTTGAATTGTGATATCTACATGATTTGGTACTTACATCAATCAGACTCTGAATGTTTTGTGTCATACAAGTCTGGGGGCACATTAACTTGCAATTTATTAAAATTTTCATGACATAACATGCTGGTACAAGTACATACATATAATAGATTGTTCAGATATCTAATATATTGTTCATAGAATTCCTTTTTTTTCTTAAATCTCAAGGGGGACACATCAAATCAAAAATTATAAGTTTAGTTTACATAATATTAAATATGTACTAGATTCTCGATGTTTAACAAATATGTCAGTTTGTCTATGAATATATGATAATTATAAATTAACTTTTCACATGTTCGCAAGTTCCTATAATTGTACCATTACATGCACTTTATTCTTGGAGAAAGAATCACTTGCTAGACTCAAGAACATGGTAGTAAATGAAGTAACTTCTAAAACAATAAACCACCATTTGAAGAAATTTGAATGTTTAATCACGTACTTATAGCTGTTTACTTCGGATATTACAAAATTGATGTAATGAGTGTGACTAAACACAAGTGTAAAAAAATAGAAATAAATTTGATGAAGAGAATCACACTAATACTCTAATAATATCACAAACTAAAATAAAAAACAAAAAAAAATAAATACTTCAACGACAACTATAAAAACTAACCTACAACTCCAAATTCTGAAGTGCAACATAAATGTGATAAACATAACCAGAAAAACGCCGAACTTAATACGAATAACAATTACGCATGCTTATTTTCAAATGACATGCGTACTAGTTCTAGAACCGTTCAGAACTGAAGGTTTGAATAAACCTATTGTTTTCTCATTTGGAATAAATCAAATTACTATGCGTGAAATTTGTTTTTATATTCGAATTTCAGAAAACGCGCTGGCATTTTCAGACTCAAGATGAAAGTGGTTTTGGACTGCTTTTTAACACGTACACTGTCCTGTGCATCTATGGTTTATAATAGAGTTTGTTCATGACGCATATATTATTACGCATTCGTATACACGCGTAAAATCAATACACTCATAAGATATGATACCGAGTGTGAACGAAATCATGTATCAGCCCGTCATTTATTTTACACTTAAAATAAAACTTTCAAACTTCGACCATATGTATGAGTGATTGTTCGGCTTAATCGGGTGCACTCAGTTTATTTATAGCACTTCCGGTCAAATCGGAAGTGACATTAATTTAGAATTTTCAAATACAACATTCTGTATTTCAGTTTATATTCGGTTTCTACTGAGAATTTGCTATCTATTACAGGTTAAATTTTGACATTTCTGTCAAACTTGACGATATCTATCAAATTTATCCATTAAAATGAAACTGCTCGCTAACAATTGCCAAACCACTAAAAACCGCTAAAGTTGGCGTTGGAAACAATTACATAACCTATTTCTCACATTTACACGCATTGGCGAAGGAAACATTTATTTCACGTTGGAATTACTATACAAAATTTAAAAATATATTCAAATGCCCGGTACTCGTTTTTTTTTTTTTAAATAGTAACACCTAATTCTTATTGCAGTGTTATAATTGGCATAATTTTTAGCTTCCAAGTGATATAAAATATGCTGTGGTTTAGTGGTCGATAGGTAATAGAAATCTAAAATTTTCTGAAAGTGGTCTAAAGCCAAACCCAAAGAACAATAAAACTTCACAGTTACCATTGGAAATAAACCACAAAAGCCGCTAACGTTGACGTTGGAAATCTACGAGTAAAGAATAGAACGGGAGAGATAATAATGTGGTGGGGGAATAGGTATTTTTTAGACGGAAGTTACCACATTAAGGAAGGTCAGTTATATCCTGTTATGTCAAAAATGACGTTTTTGTGTTTCTATAATGGCGAATTGTGTTCCTTGTGGTCGTTCTAAAACGGCAAGCACATAGAATATCACTTTTTCTCTTCATCGGTAAGTTATTTCATTGGCATTCAACATAGGCAATAATAATTTAAAAAAAAGTTATTTTAAATAACTTGTCATATATCTGACATGTCTAATTATGTGTTCAGTGTAGACATGGGCCAGAGAGGGGAAGTCGTTCCGATTTCACTCGGATTAGACCGACTCGTGTTTTGTCGGCTCTCGGGTACCGTATTACCTACCGGTTTCCCCGAGAGCCGACAAAACACGAGTGGGTCTAGTCTGAGTGAAATCGGACCGACTTCCCCTCTCTAGCGCATCTCTAGTTCAGTGGCGTAACATACATATCCAAGTCATTTAATATTTGTTATATTTTTGATGCAGATTTCCTTTAAACCCATTTATAGTATATTAAAAAGAAGAAAAGAATTGAAAACATAATACACTCACGATATTTCTTTTATTATTCTTGGACTAACAACCCATTTTAAATGATTATCGAGAACACAGGAAGTGTACATATACCCTATACAAAATATTAATGCACGCCTATCCATTACGGCGGCCATATTGAGTTACCACTTTGGACAAATATTATTTTTAAGGAGACTCTCTCCTGTTCTATTCTTTACTCCTAGTTGGAAACAATTACATAACCTATTTTTCACATTTACACGCATTGGCGAAGGAAACATTGATTTCACGTTGGAATTACTATAATAAAAAAAATATATTCAAATGCCCGGTACTCTTTTTTTTTTTTAAATAGTAACACCTAATTTTTATTGCACTGTTATAATTGGCATAATTTTTAGCTTACAAGTGATATAAATTATGCTGTGGTTTAGTGGTCGATAGGCAGTAGAAAATTTTCTAAAAGTGGTCTAAAGCCAAACCAACAGAACAATAAAACTTCACACTTACCATGGGAAATAAATGTCACTTGTAAATAATTAACAAACTACTTCTAGTTTTGACAGTTCACGTTTTTTCCCCTCCTGGAAGTCTGACTAACGTCTCCAGTTTACACCGCAGCCAATAAGGTTTATTGTGCTCAACCTGTTTTATCTATGTTCTCCACTCCAGTAATGTTATGTCCTGTACAAGGCTGCGCATGTCTCTTGAGCAATTTTGGTTCAACATTCGGTTGCCCAAAGGTGGGTTGCCTCCTGTTATCCAGTGCCTCACAGTTTACCAGGATATGCCTGACTGTTTCTGGTTCCTTATTGCAGAGTCTACAGCTTAGGTCTTCATCATACAGGCCTATCCTGTTGAGATGTGCTTTAACAGGTGCATGACTAACCAAAAGACCCGTTGTTGTTCGCAGCCGTTCCCTACTCATGTGTAGCAGTTCTGCGGCTCTTTTATTGCATGGTTGGCCAATAAATTCCTTACCATGATTTTGTCTTGGAATTGTTGCACAGTGGTGCTTTTATGTTTTTCGTAAACCCAGTCTTTGACGTGGCTTCGGGTCATACTTTTGGGTACCCCCAGAGTCGGTTCTGGGCCAATGAGTCTGAGTCTGATCCTCTCCGAGCGAATTCATCAGTTTTTTCATTGCCCTCAATCCCTCTATGCCTTGGCACCCAGATCAGTTTTACCTTATTCCGGACTGCCAGCAGTTTAAGTTCTTCGAGGCATTCCCAGACCAGTCTTGACGACACCTCTTGGCTTTATATCGCCTTTAGTGCCGCTTGACAGTCAGATAATATAAGAACCCGCCGGTACCTATCTACCATTAAACCACAGCATATTTTATATCACATGGAAGCTAAAAATTATACCAATTATGACAGTGCAATAAAAAATATGTGTTACAATTAAAATAAAACGAGTACCGACCGGGCATTTGAAAATATTTTTTTTATAGTAAGTCCAACGTGAAATAAATGCTTCCTTCGCCAATACGTGTAAATGTGAGAAATACTTTATGTAATTATTTCCACGCCAACTTCGGTGGTTTTGTGGTTCGACAATTGTTAGCAAGCAGTTTCATTATAATAATGAATAAATTTGATAGATACCGCCATCTTTGACAGAAATGTCAAAATTTAACCTGTAATGGATAACAAATTTTCAGTAGAAACTGAATATGAACTGAAGTACAGAATGTTGTATTTGAAAAGTTAAAATGAACGTTACTTCTGATTTGACCGGAAATGCTATAAAAAAACTGAGTGCACCCGAATAAGATCAATCACTCGCACATATGGTCAAAGTTTCAAAGTCTTCTTTTAGTAAATAAATGCCGGCCTGATACTTGATCTCGTTGACACCCGGTATATAAAACGTATGGAGTAGGTCACTGGAAGCATACTGAACGAAAAAAATCATAGGCATTATACAGGGTGTCCAGAAACTCTTCTGACAAACGAAGACCGGAGATTCCTCAGATAATTTTAAGACAATTTAACCCAATTCACCCTAGTCCGAAAATGCTTCCTAAGGTCATAGGCGTCCGTTTTGGGTAGGTAAACGGTTATTTTAACGCATAACTTTTTCAGGTTTTCTAGTACTAAAAGGTACTCTTACTTTAAGTCGGTAGGATACACCGTTTTCTAGAAAAATCGATTTGAAAATTTTTCGTCATTAAAATTCAATTTATTATTTTTTGCACTAGTTCGCTCTGAACTGCCAACAGAAGTAAAACCTACGTTTTTAATTGTCAAATTGTTGTCAGTTCGCGAAGTTGAAATGACGAAAGATGAAATGACGAAAAAACGAAAAATTTTCAAATCGATTTTTCTAGAAAACGGTGTATCCTACCGACCTTTTAGTACTAGAATACCCGAAAATTTAATAATCTAGTGTCACAAATGCTTAAAAGTTAAAGACAAAAAAGTTATGCGTTAAAATAACCGTTTACCCACCCAAAACGGACGCCTATGACCGGTACTAGAAATTCGCAATTGATGGAATCCATTCATCTCTGGAGGATAAATAAGCATACCAGTTTTTGTTTTTCTAAATAGAAGCGTTCGGGAGATATTAAAAAAAAAAACTAATTACAAGGCGCCGTCTTCAAAGAGCTAGCTCCCTTAGGAAGCATTTTCGGACTAGGGTGAATTGGGTTAAATTGTCTTAAAATTATCTGAGGAATCTCCGGTCTTCGTTTGTGCGGAGAGTTTCTGGACAAGCTGTATATACATTTCAGAAACCACCTTCAAAAACATTATGAACTGCCAATTTAAAATAATGGACAGCGAACGTGTTAATAATACCCAAATTAAAGCAATATTTGCTAAAAATAATACTCATTCCAAAATTACGTATTTAGTATCCAGAGATAGTTTCTTTAATATAAAAAGTTTTTACAAACCAATTACATCGAGTAATAAATATAATTATGAATATTATGATATTAAAAAACATGAATGACTGAAACAATCTGTATAATTGTATAACACATACTTCGCATTTTCTTTAATGAAAACAAATAATATGTATCCTATTCTTTTTTCTGGTAACTGAATCCAGCTTTAACGCTTGTGCCTTTTTAATGTGATTGAACTAAAAAAGAAATCGATGCTGTTAGTAAAAAATCTGACTGATTGTTTTTGAAAATCTTTCATACTACTGTTTTAAAATACTGTAAACATATTGGACACGGTATTTTCTCTGAATGTAGTTATTTTATTAATATTAAAATTATTTATTCAAAGGTAATACATACTAGAATACATACCGTACGAAGGTTGTTCATTAATGAATTATTGTAATTGTTTTTCGACATAATATACTTACTCGAATATGAAATGTATTTGTACTGGTTTATACTTGGTGCTAAAGTTAATGGAACTATGAAAAAAAGTCAGTTTTGCAAGTGAACCGTTTAAATTTTAAAAATACCTATTAACATAATTCAGATATGAATTGGAATGTGTATAATAATAATAATAATTCATTTAGGGCCGGTTCTACAATACAGGAATAAAGAATCGAATAAGTATCCGTAGAATAAATTTATTCCATAGATATACTCCGCATAACGGCGTATGCGTTCTACAAATCGTTTGGAACAGCCGCATAGTAATTCTTGGATAAAACACAGAACACATTAAGTTGGCAATGAAAATGAGCAATGCACATGCGTGATATTTAGTGTTTCGTAAACTCTTCTTTTTGAAATGTATATTTTTGTTTTTATGTACCTACCTACATTTTTATGAAAAATATATGGTATTTTTCTAGTATTTTCAATTTACGTGTATAAATAGGTATGCGTACTTTTAAAGTAAAGAGAGATGTAAATTTGTGTTTTATGATTCTACCTGCACAGACTGATGTTAAAATTTTAAAATTATCTGTTCAACACGTTTCAAAACCTTACATAAAAAAGAAAATAACTGCAATAAAACAAAGAGATGCTAGGAACTGATGACAAACATTTTTTTGGTTCTTCAGTTTGTCCGTGATAAATAACCAGTACAGTAGTGATATCTTATTTTAAAAAAGAAATGGCAAAGCGAGTTAGATGTTCTAATTTTACAGTGTCTGAAACAGAAATGCTATTTTTTTATAGTTGGGTTGGTGAAACAATATAAAAATGTGATAGGTATGCATATTACAATTTTAAAAAAAATACATGCAATTAATATATTGTTATAAACTAAATTTCAGATTTAAAAAGGGATTTGCTTAAAAGAACATACTTGCATAATATATTGAAATACCCTTTCGACTTACATACCTACTCGTACATTACCTGATATTTATTTAACATATTAAAACACTGTGACCAAAAATAAATTCCTGACATATATTCTGAGTATCAATGCTTAATAATAATTCACTTGTAGGAGATTAAAATGACCACAATTGATATAGAAATGTAATTTTGAAAGAATAAATTGTAGTGAAATATAAATAAAACAAAGTGAGTTGATTAATATATCTATTTGTTCCATAAACATACTTTCATAATAAATTAGAAAAATGATTGTTTATAAGTGACACTCTTGTAGCATTGTTTACTATATAATTGTCTTTATTGTTATTATTAATAATATCGAAGTTTTCCACTTCCACCATAAAATCATTATTGGGTTCACCATCACCTTCGTTTACACATATATTATGTAAAACAGCAGTTGCTATTATAATTACCATCGATCTCTCTAATATAACAAATAAAATAACCTAACTAAACATAAAAACGAAGTTATCCCGCCTTTCAAAACTAATTTTAACCAACCAATCACGAAGCAGAATAGAGATATTCCAATATTTATCTTCTACACAATGTAGGTATAGCGTATCCGGAGTTTATACCGTAAGTTATTCTATACTAGACTTATCTGGCGTTTGTAGAACGACACTTTCAAGTTTATACTCCTTATAGTATTATACTAGCTTTATCTACGAGTTGTAGAACCGGCCCTTAATCCTTTTGACTTAAACACTGTACTTGAAACCCCTGTTAGCAGTAATCATTGAATAAAAGTGGGCGTTTGGCGCTTATTAAATTTTACCCATGTCAAATTCTACGCTTAGGAAAGATAATTATGATGAACCTTACATCTAGTACTAGGTGCAATGTCAGTTGTGTGATTGAATCCGATTGGATCGTGGTTTTGCTGATTGTTAAGCATTTAGAAAAATTAAATGAAGTATTGGATGATGATGAAGAAATCGTCGTTTTTCTTAATAGGTTGGGAGCTTATAGTGTTAAGCAAATGGGCATTTAAATAAATGGAAGGACAGAGAATTTTTCATAGAGCTTTGGTTTAGGAAAAATTGAATCCTTTTGATTTAAACAAAGAAAAGTTGTTATCTCTTAACTTGGATATGAGTGTTTTGAACTACCATTAACGGTATTCATTGTTTAAATGTGGGCGTTTCCATTATTAAATTTAACGATGTCAAATCATCCGGTTAAGAAAGATAATTATAATAAACCTTACTAACATTGACCATTGACCAATACACTTACTGCATATTTGAAAATCAGCGCCTCTAGCGACAATATTGTCCTACTCATTATATAAATATAACGTTCGATCAATGTTTTCGAAAATTTTGCTGATCGTATAAAGCGGTTACTTTGTAGATTTATTTAATGATTGCGTGAATTGAGATCTTTCTAATATGCCGAAAAAGATGAACACTATACAATAGCAAATGGTAAGAAATTATTTGATTCAGACAGGGCCGCGTCCGGATTTCCAGGAGCCCTGGCATTCTGAACCTTGGGGCCCCTTTATATGGCGACTGAAGGGTCAAAATTTAGAGAAAGAAACGAAATGTGAGGAAAATTATCTCAGCGTCTAGACTACAATCATTTGTGATAAGATACACAAATAAAAAGAAGTAGTTTAAAAATAAGTGAACTTCCCAAACATTTTATTTAAAAGCGGTTCTGAATTAAGAACAACAACGAAGTTTTTTGAAAGAATTAATATATTTTTCCCAAATTTTTTACATAAGCTAATATGTACAGCAATAGTCAACCACAGAATCTTCAATTTTCGGATTGAATATGAAAAACATTGAATACAATTTTTTAATTACCACATTTCGACGAAAATTGATACAAAGAAAGTTCTAGGTTTTCTGTGTTTCAGCGATTTAAGCTAAAACTTGTCATACATTATCTATACTCCATTCAGTCTAAGAATAAAGTAGATGGCGCTACAATTTGAGCACAGTTTACACACGATGAACTTTGTATTTTGAAAACAAGTAAAACATATGTTTACTGTCAGATGGATAGCAGGGATATACATATCTGATATCATTATATTTTGACATTTACGTACATTTTTATACAAGTTGGTAACTCATTCCTCAAGAAAAAGGAATGCACATGTCGTCTAATTGTACTTTTTTGTGCTTCATCCAATTTATTGTAAGTATGACGATAATTTCTTTTTCTTGGAGGAGAAATTGGAACTCCATATAATTCCATTTCTTTAATAATGCAGTACATTGTATTCCTATTAATACCCACTTCCTCTGCTGTTTGATTGACTGCAGCTGTTTTAGACATATTGTCTTTATGCTTAATGTACACATTATAAGCCATTTGCCTTTGTCCAGATCTTATGTGTTTCCCTTTACGATTTTTTGAAGGACCTGGTAAAATGCTTCCGCCGTACTATAGAATATTAGCGATTACGAAATAACGAAATTGATAAAATACCTTAACAAATGAATATTTCACTTGCGAGTTCTAAGAAGAACTATTTTTTAAGAATATTAACAACAAATAACTATGTAAAATACGGAAATCGACAAAATCTTTGAACAAAACTGTCAGTAAACAAATTTTTGACAGAACGAGCTAAATGCGATTATTTTGCCGGTGTAAATGCACACTCGATTTCAACCAATCACAAACGTTTATTTTAAGCCCTATCTTTCCCAATGCTTTATTCTTAGACTGAATGGAGTATAGTCATCTTATGACACCCCTTCGGCTTATTGTTTATTGTCGTTTAGTAAAATTTTATAGGTACATAAATTTCTAATCATATCTGGACTATGTTCGCATAAGTGACACATAACATTGTCTTATCAAATTGGACGTAGGCTTAATATTAACGATAAATTGATGTAGAAATTCAAAATTGTCACTTTCACCTGATCTAAAATACGCAATTTATTATGTGTTTCTACGAAAGTTTTTTTTTTTTTTTGAGACCAGTACAAATCAAAGCAACGGACACTAAATTAATTTAAAATTTAACTATTTCTTATATAGAATATTATATCAAAATTAATTAAACAATTATTCGAAAGGAAACCGCTCTAAATTTTTAATATTATTATATGTAAGTATCAAAAAATGAGCGTTGCAAGTGTCGCTTGGTTTACTAACGATTTGTTTGTACACATATATTAAAATATATAAAATACATATTTTTTTAACAAATTTGTAATTGACGTGTTAAATACAAATAAAAATTCAAAGTTAACCACAGCATTCATATTGGACCGCGATTTTTTTTTGGTACGGGCATTACTCATTTTTTTTTCACCCCCTCTTTTTAATGACGCTATTTAAAACTAACCCTGTATAAGGATTACTGTAATCCTTGGCAAGGATTACTTTCATTAAATATTAGAAAAATCACTGTTATTTACTTTAGAAAGTGTATTCTATTATTGTCTATTACATAAGTACATACATTTATAGCATACATTATTAACAATACTCAATATTAGCGTTTAATAATACTAATTTTTCGAAGGAAAATTCAGAAAGAGCATGACGACGTGGACTATTTATAATACCAGCGAAAAAGAATAATTTTTCTACCGGTGCCGATGAAGTTATTGTGTAAAAGTCTCTAAACTAATATCAGCGTCGTTCAAATATTTAAAAAGTTGCTGACTAATGACAAGTAAAGACCGGACACGAGCGGTCGACGACTCATCGCCCACTGGCGCACTATTGAAATTTTGTTTTTTTAAAAAGTGTTTAATTTTATTTTATAGATAAAGGTAGATAGATCTATAAAATACAAAATACATTATTATGTGTTCATTTTGTTGTTCAAATCCAGTAAACTCTCCGTACTTTATTTATCTTACGAAATATAATAAATTTTAAAAAACCCTCACGCTTCTACCTACGCCGATGAACAAAGAAATTTAACAGTAAAAACGATTTTTTTGCTGCCCGTTTTCTCGACGAAAACCGATGTTTCAGTTCACCATATGAATAGTGCTATTCAGTAACTGCGTGATGTTATACATTATTTCTTTTGTACGTCGTAATTTGGGCCCCATACGCCCGGTCTGTACTTATAACTAGGGGGCGAACATGACCGGTTTAAACTACAACTAAGTTACAACGGAGCAAAGAAATAATGTAAAAAAACACCCACTTACTGAATAGCAATAATTCATATGGTGAACTACAACATCTGTTTACGCCCGAGAAGTGCCCGAGAAAGAGGAAAAAAATGCCCATAAAATAAGGAATTTATGAGTAAAATTCTTTCTACATCGTCGTAGATAGGAGCATGAGGGGTTTTTAAAATTTATTATATTTACCTTATATTTCGCAAGAGAAATAATGTAAATATATATATATATATACTTACTGTTATTTAGTTTCAATAACATACGCGCACATTTTTAGTTATCATTTTTTTAGATCTAGAACGATGTTTATGTTAATATTTCTGATATGAAAATGAATTGTCAGTGATTCCGAAATTTATTACAAAGTCTGTAAAATATCGTTACAGAATGCCAAAATATCGCAAGTTCGCCACTTAGCTTTGCTAAAACATACACAGAAATAGTTTTTATGCAGAGAATTTCGATAGTTTACAAAATTTCGTTACATGTTTAAATGACGATGCTTGAAGTATTTCTGAGTACAAGGAACTAACACAAATCCCAAATTTAAAAAATCAGTTGTTATTCCTTCACTTTGGAAATTTGCCTGAACTAATCACATATTTTGAAAATCGAATCTCAAATTAAAAAATGGATTACCCACATTAGATGTGGCTATTAATAATTTCAAAAGTATTCCAAGTGGCTTCCGATGTGGCCTTCGGCAAAAGTTAGACGCAATTTTTAATAGAAATCCAGATTTAATAACATTGCGGCAATTGTGTATGCTAAATACGCTGAAATAAAAGAATATTTCCAGTACGCACATATAACCAGTTGCGATGTAGAAAGGACGTTTTCTACCTACAACTACCACTTGTTATCCAATTATATAAATAAAATTAAAACCTCTTTAAAAATACAACATCTCAATAGTGCGCACATGGAGTCATGACACGCTCGTGTCCGCGCCCTAGTGATTACTATTAATCCAGGGCAAAAGAATGTTTACATCTTACTGCAAATAATGTTTAGAATTCATTTTATTTACGTTACTTACGGATTTTTTCAATAGGTACATTAATTTATTTGTTATAAAAAGTTTGATCCCAAAAACATTATGCCCGACTTTAATTGAAGTAAACCAAGCAATACTTGTAATGTTAATTTAAAATAACACTACCATTCAATATAGGTTTAAAGGTTTTAAAATTGACGGAAATTTACAACATGATTTTTCCAGGCAAATAACGAATCGAATCTTATTTAAAACAGATAATAAACGCGTCTATTACTAGTTGTTCTTGTTAAAAAAATATAAAAAATTAGGAAAAAAATTCTACGTACTTGTTATGAATGTTAATATTAATAATAGATATGCATATTTTGTTAATAACTATTGATTTTGAAATTAAAATTTAATATACGTATGTATACATAAAGAAAATGATATACATCTACCGCATGAGCAAGTTTAACTATGTGTACTTGTAACATGTGATAAACAAATTTGCCTTTATTCTGGTACCTACACATTAGCATACATAGGTGAATTAAGCAGATTTATACACAGGTAGAATCCGGTTATAACGATTACCACTTAAGACAAACATTTGTTACAACGAATTTATTTACGAATAAGTTTGGTTTTTATAACTGCATACTTTTCCCTGCAGTACGAAAACGCTTTACACGAAATTCCTTTTACAACGAAACTATTTTGGGCATTGCCAAGCACATCAAAAGAAAACGTATTTTTTACACTTTTCTCTTTCTAGGTATAATACTGAGATCTTATTATAAATTTTTCATTGTGCTTTGATACTATTTTAGAAACATAGAAGTCTATGCATAGAATATGTGTGTAAATACACTCAAGAAGGTCTTATATTTTGCGTTTCATAATAATTTCTTACATTTACTAATCTTGTGATTTGTTACATACAAAGTAAACAATGCATTATGCGCTTTAATACGACATAACTAGCACTTTTATGCAATTAAAATAAATTATAAGCATGTAAGAAAATGTCAAAGTTACGTTTGTCTATATAACACTTGGTTCTATATGGTTAGGTCGTCATCGGTACTTGATAAAGCAAACTGAACGTTTTGGTTACTTACCGTTTAGTTCGCCCTATAAACTAGTGAATCTACAAGCTGTCGTATAGAAACGGCTTCTGTAGGTTTGCAAAAATAAGGAAACATGTAAAAATATTATTTTCCTGTATTCGTTTAGAAGGGAATCCAGTTATTGGGAAGAACCAGTGGTTTTTTCGGTGTTCGTTATAAGCGAATTCTACTATATTTCGTATTCTAATAGCTTTTATCTAAATATAATTGAAATTAGTAGCAAATTATATACGAGGGACGTTCGATAATTAACGAGAAATTGCTGTGTACAAAAAATGTCTTATTCAGTAACATGAAACTTACAGTAGCCGCTCGGTAGAGTTAATACTCTATTCAGTGAACAGCTCGTTTATACGAACAACTAAAATTTTATTATTAAAGCTCCAAAGAGTGAACGATAACACATTCAATTCACTGAACTGGGTAAATTCCCGGCTTAAGAATTATTTTGCTGACTCGCCTGCGTAATTTACAAGAACAGCGTACATATGTACGTATGTATTTTATTTTACTTTAGTCATTTTTAGTTTTGTTGATGTTGTAGGCGTACTGTGCTTGAGTATTTTTGTGTTTACAATAAAGATGAAGCGGAAAGTGCTGAGTTTACTCGAAAAATGTGAACTTTTAAAAAGTCTGGACAATGGAAGCAGTGTAACATATTTGTCTAAAAAGTACAGGATTGCCAAATCCACAGTATGTGCAATTAAAATTAAAAAACGAAACATTTTAAAAGTCACATCAAAGCGCAGTGAAATGCAGAAAAGAAAAACTTTAAAATTCTGTAAGACGCCACGAATGGAAAAAAAATATGTTCATGGTTTTGTACACAAAGACTTAAAAATGTACCGGTTTCGATTAAAATTAAACAAAAGCAAAAGCTATCAATGAAACTATCGCTGAAAACCTTAATTTTAATGCTAGTGACGGATGGAGCCAAAGATTTAAACGAAGATTTAGAATAAGACATTTAAAAATTTCGGGAGAGAAGTTATCAGTTGCTCCGGAGCATGCAGATCCATTCAAGATTTATCTTCTAAAGATCAATTATACAATGCCGACGAAACAGGCTTGTTTTGGAAATTACTCCCAGAGAGGACTTTGGTTACGTCTGAAGAAAGATCGGCCCCTGGCCGAAAAAGGGATAAAAGTAGAGTTACTTTTCTTGCATGCACCAATGCAACCGGTGAACATAAAATCAAACCGTTAGTGATTGAACGTGCCAAAAATCCAAGATGCTTTAAGAACTTTTCACCTCCAGTGGATTACGCAAGTACGAAAAATGCTTGGATGACGTCGGGGTTATTTGAAAATTGGTTTTATCATTCATTTGTCCCGCACGTTCGAAGATTTTTGAAACAAAAGGGATAACCACAAAAAGCTCTTTTACTTTTGGATAACGCCCCAAGTCATCCGCCAGCAGAAAACTTGGTTTCTGATGATGGAAAAATTCTTACTGTCTACATGTCCCCGAATGTAACAGCACTTATACAGCCTATGGACCAGAATGTCATTAGGTTAATAAAATTGTTTTATAGAAGAAGCCTTTTATCCACAATAGTTGCTTCTGATAGCAATGGTATTTCAGCTGTCATTAAAAATTTGAGTCTTAAAGATGCTGTTACACATCTTGCATTAGCATAGAAGAATGTGAAAGAAGAAATAATTGCCAAGTGTTGGAAAGATATTTTATCAGATTCTTTCAATAGCGACTCTGATTCAGAAGATGTTCCACTGGCTATTCTACAAGAACATTACAGGGACTGGTATAAGGATGTCATAGAAGAACTTGAAGAGGATGTAATTGAAATTGAAAGTGTGGAAGAAATAATGGATGATGAGCCAATGCATCTAACATCCCCACCAACGAAGCTTTACAAGGACTTAATATAGTGATTTCTTGGCAGAACAAAACATGCTAAATTCTGAAGATCTACTACCTTTGCCAAGAATAAAAGAAAACGCAGTTTAAAGATGTTTAAGTCAAAAGAAGGTTCGAACAAAATTAACCGGTTTTTTTAACAAACAAAACTGACTTCTTTAAATAATTACGTGTTCATGTATGTAGTACATGTATATTCTTCATTTGTAAGTTCTTTTTGGTGTTACTGAATATATAAATAAACGAACAGGTAAGGTTTTAATTAGTTCACATAATCGAGCGGCTACTGTACTTTACTTTTTAATGTAATCTCCAGTAATATTTAGGCTCATATTCCTTCGCTTTAAGAGCTTTCTAATTCCCGTGGTAAAAAATTCTTGAATTGACTGACGGAGCGTATAGCCTTCTTCGTAGTCTTCAAACTTGATGCCGCTTGAAAACTCTTTCAGTGGTGTAAATAGATGTAAATCCGACGGCTTAAGGTCGGGTCTATAAGGTAGATATGGCAATATCTGCTAACCAAAATATTCGAAGATTTCGCGTTTTTGGCCAATTGAGGCGGGGCGGCGCCTTGGAACTAATCTCACGATAATTCAAATCTGAATTTGTCACGATTTTTATTTATATGACTGTCAACGCGAATAAGTTATATTGTAAAGTTCGTAACGCTTGTCCTATCCGATTTCAATAAATAAAACAAGTATAAAAATGGTTTGACAAACTATAATTTTATTCAAATAGCTGATTGAATTGGTCCTCAAGATCACCAAGTTGCCCCTCAGAATGTTTCATCTATAATATTCAATACTTTTCCTGCTATCGCAGTTTGTCTCGATAATTATTGAACGCCCCTCGTATGTATATCCATAATTTCATATTTTTATAATATTTATAAATGTAACTACTTTCACATATGTCATCTAATTGAATGTAGCCATCGAGAGTATATAGATGTTATTATTAACTCAAAGCAGAAATTAAAAATTAATTCTTTAGGTATAATTTATTGTTCTAATTTTTATTTTTAAATTTTTCTGGTGAGTTGAACTTGTTCAAGCGGTGAATAAATTTATTAAAAATACATATAAACGTGGACACTATTAATAATTACGGGTGTTTAATATAAAGTAATGAAAATTCGACGAAATTAATTTGTTTGAATTGTTATTTAAGATGACGATTGCTCATAGCCAATATTTGTTTAAAACGGCCTTACCAGAACGGATGCTGGGCATGGTACCATGCGACATAATACGTTTTGTGTTACATTTGTCATTCACGCTTTATAGTGTTCACTATATGAACTGCAATTGTGATCAATTTATTACATATACATTTATGCAACGAATATACCATATTTAAGTAGAGTAGCATATAAAAAATGTACTCATTGAAAAAGTTTCGAGCTAGTTGATGCATATGAAACTCTTGCATATTTAAAAACTTTTGCTTCATATTAAAGAAAAAGAAGAAATAAATTACATCTCACCGCATATAAGTTGAGCGGTCATCGGCGCAGATCAAGAAGTGAGAGAATGCACGATAGAGGTGGATACATCTGTGACAAATGCATGCGTGTACACCCCGCTACTACCACTCACCCCTTTGTCCATTGCGCATATGACCTTCGCCGCTCAGCTTATATGCGGTGAGCTGCACATAGAGAGCCAAGAAGAAAATAATTTCTTTTTATCGAAAGAATCAAACTGCATATATCCAATATGGTGTTTTTCAAGAGCTCTATCGAATTTTTTTTCTTATTTTACATAATCGGTATATTTACTAAAATATAAAATATAGTAATGATAAAGGTATTTCTTTTTAGCTTCAAAAAATATAAAATTGTTATTAATATAGTGAACTAAGAAAACCATTTGTATACCTGTAGATAGTATGAAACATTACTCAAACCAGTATTTTCTTAAATATTCTAATATTTAAGTGTGTTACAATTTTCACAACTTTTTGTACATTTCAATGTGTATGAGCTATTTTCTACTCATTTATATTTAATATATTATTAGTATCTACTTGATAGCAAACGACGGATATATTTATTAGTAACGATCTTCACTTTTTTTTTTTTTTTGATAATCACGAATATTCCTGGAACATTTAGTGTTTATTTCATTTTTCCAATATGTCACAAGATATATTTACGACACAATGTATATTTTATAATGTTGTGTAGTTTATCCATTTGTATATTGTACATTCTCGATTGTTTACGAATGCAATTTTATTAATATACCTATTGTATAGATTAATGTTATTTTTATTATCGTCTAATTCTATTTCATGCTGCAGATCCAACAGAAGTTATTTGCTTTAGTTTTGGAAGGCAACTACCGCGAGATCAAAAATTATATTGATAAAGGTTTGCCATGGAATGTAAAACGTCTGTCTTAACTTACATCATTAAGTGTCATACTGTCATTAATATTTGTCAGTATGACACTTAATGATATAACTTAAGACAGACGTTTTACATTCCATGGCAAACATTTATCAACATAAGTTTTGATCACGCGGTAGAATAATCCAGCAAATCAATAAAATTCCTTACATGATCTATAAAACTTTATACCGCGAGATCAAAAATTATATTCATAAAAGTTTGGCATGGAATGTAAAACGTCTGTCTTAAGTTATATCATTAAGTGTCATACTGACATTTGACTGACATAAAATTGGTAAATATATAATGACAGTATGACACTTCATGATACAACTTAAGACAGACGTTTTACATTCCTTGGAAAACCTTTATCAATATAATTTTTGATCTCTCGGTATATTTGTATATGTAATATAGAAAGTATTGTGATGATGAAAATTTTTGACACCGCGATTTTTGCAAACTCCCACGTTTTGATGTTCTCCGAAAATGAAACAGTGGTTTATGTAAACATGTGTCTCTGTGTGCCTGTGTCTGGCCATTATAGCATGGGAACGGTTAAAGCTATCCATACCAAATCTTATATTTAGGAACGTGCTACGCGCCTTCAAGAATTTAGGTTAGTAAATTCAACAAGGGCGCAGACAAATGGCGTCGTCGCAATTAATTCATCCGTGTTCGGCACTAATAGCAAGTAAGATGTTTGTTATTTTGCGGTGTTGCCAAAATAATGGCAACACCGCAAAATGTACGGAAGATTTCGTGCTTACACCTTCAGGAATGCCTTACTTTTCACTTCCCTTAAGTACAGTTGATAAAGTCGGAGAGGGCGACTGCCTCTTGCTCAGTCGTGATGGCGTGGGCTTACATAGAACCTCAGATGGATGAATTTTCGAACGCCACCCCTATTATGTAATATTCCCCACCCCAGAAGATCTTTAATCCAGGGGAAAATCAGTTAAAAATACCAAGGTAGCAGAAGATAAAACAGAACCAAGTAATTTCAAACAACAGATTTATTAGTTAATAGTTGTTCTAATATTTAAAAATAAACAATTGGATGTAGATTTAAGCAAAACAAATTTAAAAATAAGAATTCAAGCTACAAAAAAAAATACATTAGTTACGAGTAATTAGGAATTTAAGGATAAGAAAATTAAATTATAAAAACGTACAAATAAAATGAACGAGTTATTCGGACAACCTGTATAACAGTGTGATTTTTTTAAGGATTATATTAGCTATTTTTATTGTATCTAACTTCGTTTCTTTGTTAGATACATATATGTATTGATACTACCTTAGACCATTTAAACATATAGACACGCCTTAACTATCAAGCAGTGAAGCAAACATAATTCTACGCGGGTGACGTGACGTCACGGGTGGGCACGGTGCAACTACATACCTAGACTTTGTACTACAAAAGTAAAGAAAATCCTTCATTTTAGTTTATTAAAATCTTCTTATTTGAAGAATATTTGTTTAAAAACATTATAATATTGATAAATATACGTTAGACATACAACAACAGCAGAAATGAATGTGACGTCACTTAGACCATTTATACATATGTTTAAATGGTCTGTGTGACGTCACGAGTGGGCGATGTTTGCTTCAGTTCGTATTCAAGGCGGGACAGAAAACGGCGTGTCTATATGTATAAATGGTCTAAGGATACTACCAATTTATATGTATCTAACAAAGAAACGAAGTTAGATACAATAAAAATAGGTTATATCATCCAAAAATATAAAACACATAAGAACTGTGACCAAAATATAAGAATTGTTACTCATGTTCGAACATACTATCTGTCCATCGGATCTTTTGGGTTACGTCATCAATTGCGTGGCGTTATCAAGGACATCGGCACCTAGAATATATATATACTCATTTCTTTCCAATCTCAATGACTAAATAAGGAAAGAAATTTTAAACTTTAACGTGGGGTTGTCTTCCCAGTAAGATTAATAAGACAGACAGAGAAAATATACCGCCATGACACTTTGTTACTGCGTTTTGGTTTATTTTCGTTATATTGCTTTTCAAATTTTAAGCAATGAATAAAACATGTTATAAAATATAGAAAATATTAGATATAAGCATCATAAGCTCTTTATTTTTAAATATTTAATTCTATTTTGTAAGTAATGAATTTGAGCCAAAAGTGTTGATTTAAATCATATGGATGAAAATCAATGTCAAAAGATCCGACGGACAGATAGTAAGTACATATAAAATCACACAAAGAACGGTGTATGCTAATGTTTAACAAATATAACATTACACTAATCGCATTGAAAATGTACTCCTTACCGCGTCCATCACTAATTATTATATCTTACATATACATAATAATAATGGCTATACAACGAATGTATTTTTAATAATCATATAATGACGTCAGTGATTTGTACGATAAGCAAGAACGGGCTTGGTGGCTATGTATATCGTCTAATAGGGTTTCTTCTAATTGTGATGCTTTCTAATTGACAAAATGATACTTCCGCCTATATTGTAAAATAAAATGTTGCTTATAGTAATTAAAAGGGAAACCTAAATAACGACATTTAAACAATTAAGTAATGCTATACTTCCACATTATTATTGAGCACCCCTTGTATACTAGATAATACTCACTAGAACAGATAAGGTGTTCTTATCAATGCATCGTATTTCTCATATTGATTCGCATTAAATTCATCTATGCGTGTTTGTTTAAGCATTAACTAGCCATTTCTCTATTTTCTAATTTTCGTTTAATTAATTTATCTGCTCTTGTCCACTCAAAGTATCTATTTTTTGCAAAAGAAATTTTAACTTTCTCAAATCATCTCTAGAAACCATTGGACGTTCGATAAAATTACAATCATTCACTTTTTGGGAACTGAGATCTTGTGTTTAATTTTCGTCAAATAATTTCGTAAAAAAACCACACAACATATTGCGTTTTTCACTTGAAACTAGTAATAAAAAATATCCGACGAAGACGCAAATACACAAAGCGTAAATAATATTTTCGTAGAGGCATTCAGTAATATTTTAACCTATGAACTCTGCAAGATGCGATAAAGAAACTTACTTAATGTTGATATTTTAAGTTAGACGTTATACAGAAGAAAGGTGTTGTATTCAAGAAAAAGAGAATATGGCGGTTTTTTTACATACCTTGATGATACTAGCCAATGAATCCGTCATACAGTCCACACCAAGAGAAGTGAATTCGTATAATAATTACTTGTTAGAAATGGGTGTTGGTGAGTTTTTATTTTCTCTATAATATTCAGTCAGTGGAGAATAATTATCGAGATGTTGCAGAAATGAATAAGGAAAAATGTTATGGTAGTTATGGTTGTTATAATTTAAACCCCCCGTGGACGTCGGGGCATAGACCTGTTTCTGTTTTTCCAGAGGATTTAGAAAAGGTAAGTAGAATAGTTATATTTTCTAAAAGATATATGTATTTTTAAATCCCTTAATATAGTAATATTCAGTCGTAAACTAGTAAATGTTTTATATATCCATTTCTAGAGTTTCTTCTTTTTCAAGAATAATTAATATTTAAAACAATTTGTCAGTTATTACAGTATTTTTAAATTATTAAATACATTAAAATATTATATACATTAAAATGCGAAAGTTTATAATAACATTTTGATATTTTAAATTTTCACTGTGCACTTAATGACACAAGACATTTTACACATTCAAATAATATTAAACAATAGTTAATCTAGAATCTCTTAATATTACCATCAATTACGTTGTTGTAAATGCTGCTTAAATTCCATTTGTTGTTCGTGTAATTATTTATAGATCATTTATCTATTTTGATTTATTCTTAAAATAAGGCAATAAACAATTTGTAGGAATAGCATCAATAATATTTCTTAAATATGACAGACATAATTGTAGGCTGTTTAACGTTTATTTGTTACGGTTATTGATCAATACACTTGTCGTTTTATTGATAATTGTTGCTCTATTTTTCATGCAATTTTATCAATATCTTTTTAGTAAATTACGATTAGGAAATGAAATTGAAAAATTTTTGTAAAAGTATTTCGTACTCGATTGTGGAGGTCTGTTTTAAAATATAGGGGTTAAACATGACAGGGAAGAAGTATCCATTATACAAACAGCTGGGGTCTATCACGTATTTTCTTTACATGTTTTAAGAAACTTACTTTGCTAGTTGTGCTTATACCGTATGTGTCAATTTTCATTAGGTATAGGGATTCAATTTTACATGCGATTTATACATATACAAGTAATATGTGGCAACGTGCCACCCCACAGCGTCCGTCACCAATCCCGGGAACAATCGACATCAAAACGACTTTCTCCGATCTTCCCACTTCCCCCGACCAGATTTTACATTCAATGTTAGCTGCGAATACGTTGCGATCTAATCTGCAATGCCGTCTTATTACTGGAACGGGAAACATCAAATGGCCGCCGCGATCTCCTGATCTAGTAATTTATTATTATTTTCAGAATCCTTTTTTATTTACCTTATTTTCAATTTTATTAGAATTACGCTTTTGTTTGTGTCATGCAGCGTGAACGCAGCTTAATAATTCTCTGCATTTACTAAAAGGAAAAAGAAAAACAAATCCTTGTAACTCATAAATATTTCTGAACGCATTACAAACATCCAACCCGCTGGTCGAAGAGTTACTGCTAACTGCTAACCACGCTAACTTGTATTTACTTACGAGCATGCATCGGTCGCGCTGACATTGGAAAGGAAAGAAGGGGTATACTATGTTGCCACATACTGTATGGATTAATCGCTTATGGCTAATGAAAATTGACACGTGCTGTATAGTTTTATTGAATGTTGACTTTGAATTAATAACATAAAAAGCTACTATTGAAAATATATAAAATTAGTAAAAACTAATTTTTGAAAACCTTAAAAAGAAAAGGTTATTCCAAAAATCCCACTGATGGCCGTTTGCACCGTTGTTGTTAAACTAAGTTTAACGCTAAACTGTAGTTAAAGTGTAAATTTCTCTTGCGCCGTAGCCAAAACTAGGATTAAATTAGTATAAACGAGGCTTAAATTAAACGGTCAATTTTGGCGGCTTAATTTTTATTTCTAACCTAATTTTGTTGTATTATTGTTACCAGTTGTGACTTTTGCTTGAATTTTGACATTTTTGTGGCTTGAAATTTGTAATTCTGTACACAAAAATCATACAAAAATGGACATAGAAGGGGACTGTGATATTTTTGGCATAGTAGTAGTACAGCAGCTGTGGTAACAGCTTGAATACTAGCTTCAATACATGATAGGTATAGTGACACTTGTATAGATCACCACAACATAGGTACATACATTATTATTATTGGCATTATTTTCTGGGCAAGTCTGTGAGAATGTAGGGTCCTCCTCTTGTACTGTTTGCAAAAAAAAAAACATTAAGAGTTAAATTTTTTCTTTGCATTTGCTTCGAAAAATATTGAAACACTGCTTTCTGGTTGCATAAACATACCTCCAAGCTATTTTCATTCAAGCTTACCAATACTTCTTTTTCTTGGGCCACCTGCGAAAAGTATATTATTAATTTAAAAAACTTATGTGTTATAAACAAATAAATACATACTGTATTAACCTCAGTATTATCACTGCTATAATCTTCAATAGTGTTATCTTTATATTCAAATACTACATTGCCTGTGGTTTGATTTTGTGAATATTTGTTAAGGTATTTTCCATCTCCATCTAATCCACCATTGTCTAATCCAAATACTGATTTGGTGTTCATAATGGATAGCACCACATCATGACATGGATCCTTTTTTTATTATTTTAGGTAAGCCACCTCCGGTACGATATGTTTCCTTTTTTTCTTCGGCTGCAATTTTTCTTTTTATTCTCTTAGAATCGTCGCAAACAATCCGCCGCTCTATATGTACCATTCGGTACAGCTGAATTGAATTTTTTGGCAATATCTAGCCACGCATTCGCCTTCTCCTTTGATGTAACCCGGTCGGTCCTTTTATTTTCAATTACATGCTTGTATTCCAAGCAAATATTTGCGATCAACATTTTTTCATCACTTGAAAAATTAGATGACCTACTCCTTTTTTTTTGTTCGTGATGCACTTGATCCATTTTGTTTCAAGCCCAAAATAGAGGGAATATGAAGGATGAAGGAAATCACAAATCGGGCAGGTTATTCAGAAAAATAAAACAAGAATAACCTTAAAAAAAAAATATTTACCTCGCATGTGAAGTTAGTTGCGAATTTTTTTAAGGCGTTGCCAAATGTTGCTTTTCTTTAATCTTGGTTTACTTAACTGACGAAAAATATTATACGGTGCAAATTAATCGAAACTTAATCCTAGCGTAAATTTAAACAGGGATTAGTTACACGCCGTTTAAATTATAAACGGTACAAATGGCCCTGAATCACGTTAATTCCAAACGATATTTTAAAAACAGTTTCGCATGCACGTTTGTTGCGTCTCAACACCCTTACTTGCGGCTCTACCCTATTGGGTACCTGCTTCCTCCCCCTCTTTTGGATATTTTTATACGCAGTTTTTTGTATATAGAATTTTTGTTAGTCAGTGAATATTTGTAGCTTCATGAATATAGTCGTTAGAGAAAACATACAACAAGTATTTCATTTCTTTCGGCCTAAATAATATACACATAACAACATTATGCCCACACGGAATTAGCCTGTGGACTAGAACAAAACAACGTTGGTAGGAAAAATAACACCGTTCTTGCGCAGATCGAGCAATTGAAACAAAAGATTTGAAGGTGATTTTGACTTAATAAATTTGGGCGAATTGGCAAAAATAACATTAATTTTCCCACATCAAATTGAAGCACTTCATTTAAAGTAACAAACTACCTAATAAAAATATGTACCATCATGTATATACAGGTGACTACTGGCGGAGAAGGCCGATTGTGATTTTATGAGAAAAGATATTTCGAAGCGGTTTTTTTCCCTACGAAAGCCACTATTTAGGAGTACCTTTTAAATTTATTTTGTGTTATAGTGTTTCACAACTTTATGGCTAACCATAGTTATAGTTTTTAAATGCAACATCGTGTATATTATTACATTTTTGTATTCCTCGTACAAATATTAGTCAAAAAGTAATAAAATAGTATAGGCTTAAAATTTAAAGTTTTCTACTTATTAGGTACCATTTTTCTGATAATTCAATATTTTTATAAAATTATACTTCTTGAAAGCGAGTTCATAATAAAGGTCCTGATACAAGGATTTTTTCCCAATTGCTAATTGCATGTGCAGAAAACTGGATTGATATTACATGGCACTTTTTTTGTCTAAAAGTAATTTTTTTCAAATGGAACAACCTGTATATCTCTTCATTTATGAATTGCATACTAAATTTCGCACCAAAAACATGTAAGACGTTTTTATTTTAAATGTGACCATTACTGTGCTTTTGTCATTTTTTGATATTATTTTGCCGACTTTATGTTTTGAACATTTGAATGCGAAATTGACAATCGAATGGATGACATTTAATAAGTTGCTGATCAGCTGACAAGCAGGATTTTGTAATGAATTTTTCTAAAAATGAGATTAGAGATATTTTTTATGTATTGGGTGAATGTAATAAAAATTGTTTACTAGCTAGAGAGTTTGAATTGTTTATAAAATTGCATTACAAGAATGTACCAGATACCAGGCATGAAGATCGCTACTTCTATCCAATACGCATGCTTACTTTGGTTTGGGGTATGCAAGATTAAATTTTTTTAACAAATTGCCAAAGAACATTAGCGATGTTAATACTCTAACTGTATTAAAAAATACAATATTTTTGTTAATATGTGAAATGGAACGGGACACTATGGAAGATTTTCTGAAATAACCATTACTTGCATTACATTATTGTTTAATTTGACGTTTACTTTGTTTTTGCTTTGTAATTATATAGCAATAAAGTATATTATTATTATTATTATTATACAGTGCTTTTCATTTAACTGTGGCCATAGGGATTTACATGCTAATATTTCGACTCCCTGTGAACTTTCGTTCTCATAAAAATATTTCATCCATTTTTGCATTACAAGTTGAAGAATTTCTTTCTTTATTAAAATGATTTCAATTTATCATTAGAAATTACAATGAATCTACCAAAAATTTTTTTTTAAATCTCATTTTATACGACTTTTTAATTTCTAATAGCTTGGATTTTACGCTGACATTTGCAATTTTTGGCCGACACGAATAAAATTTAACACAATGTTATAAGATAGGTGTGTTTTCTTATAAAAATTTATAAATTTTATAAATAATTTTATTGAAATAAGCAAACATAATTTTATTAAAGTAATCACTTATTAAAGAAATTGCTCAAAGTGTTGTCCTTGTGTGGCTAAACAATGTCCCAACCGTTCAGAAAAATGTCTACGCGTCTTTTGTTACTCTCGAACTGTGATGGAGTTGCAAGCCTCTGTTATTCTTCTCTTCAACTCTTCTAAGTTCTCTGGCTTATCTCGCACATTATCGTAGACTTGATTTGATAAATGACCCCACAAAAAAAAGTCGAGAGGAGAAAGGTCTGGGCTTCGGGCAGGCCATTTAAATGGTCCAAATCGCCCTATCCAACTATTGGGAAAACTTTCATTTAAAAATGCCGTTATAACTGCGGCACTATGAGCTGGGGCTCCATCATGTTGAAAGATAATTTGTCCATTCGCTCTCAGGTCGTCTAAACGAGGGCCTACTTCCATCTGAAGCAAATCCAAATATTTTTGCTGATTAAGGCACCCATTAATAAAAAAAATGGCCCCAAGATGTTATTCCCTACAATTCCAGCCCAGACGTTAACTTTCTCAGGCCATTGTGTGTGAGATTCTCGAATTTTGTATGGATTTTCTCGTGCCCAAATGCGTCGATTTTGTTTATTGACTGTCCCATCTAACTTAAATGTACTCTCATCAGTAAATAGAATTTTCTTTAAAACGTTTTGATCATTATTAATTTTTTCCATCCAAAGTTCACAAAATTCCATCCTTGGCAAGTAATCTCGTGGTAATAATTTGTGCACATTTTTAATTTTGTATGATTTGTACTTTTCCTTTTTTAACACCCTGAAGCAACTACTCTGCGAAACATTAAATTGATCCGCAAGGGAATGCAAGGTAGTGCAGCCCTCATCTTCTATTGCCAAACATAAATTACTTTTCACCTCTTTTGTCAGAACCAAAGAATTTCTCACACGTTTATGATGCTCAGAATTAAGACAACCTGTTGTGCGAAAAGTGGCGTACATTTTAAGGACTGTCGTCTTACTAGGAATGGGACGATTGGGATGTGCAGCAGCAAAGTTATCTACAATTTCTCTGCTAGACATACCGTTTATGTATCCCATAACCAATTCCACTCTTTCTTTGATGGTATAAACCGACATTTTCTTTAAAAGTCACAATAAAAAGCTTTGGCGGAACTTTATAATAATTAAATGACAGCAAGCATAATGACATTTTAGCCACGTTGATTTTTCTGGTTTAATTATCTGTGTTATTATTCCATCTTGTAATGATAAAATAAAAAAATAAAACATGTTCATGTTATTGTGGCAATGTACATTTCGTAGAGAAATGTTTGATTTATTAATGAAAACCAAAAATTTCTTAAAATTTATACGACTACAAAAGTTAACAGGGAGTCGAAATATTAGCATGTAAATCCCTATGGCCACACTTAAATGAAAAGCACTGTATAATACTCTTCTTCTTTTCCTTTACGTATAAAATCTTAGTAAGTCTATACCTACCTGTATATATTTATACGAAAATTGATGGATATATTTTATAAACAATACCGTATATGCCAGCAATATATTTCATAAAATATGTAGAATTTGATACAATAGTTTTAAAACAAAACAAATTAATAACTTGCTAATAGTAGGCGCAGAAACAGGATCTGTTACTTGAATGGATTAGGAATTAATGGAACAGAAACTATAAAATAACAATAAATATGAACATTAAAATGAGTACAAATTATTTCAACAAGTGTTTAAATAATATTTATTCACTTCTAAATATTTCTGAACACGCTTCCAAAATGATGAATCGACACTAATAAGGAGTAGAGCACATATATATATATATATATATATTTCTATATTTGTCGAATATATTCCCGCATAACTTCTTTTATGTTTACATGTATCTGTATATTTGTGATGCACACAATTTTCCAAATGATCTTTTCTCTCTCGACTCTAAAATTTAGTACATCAAAATTTCCAGTGGATTTACCACGAAGAGATAAATCGTGGGTACCACAAAAAATTATAGTGGAAAAGATTGGCATAAGTTTTTCTCTATTAGACTTAACTTGTTTCCGTTCATAGCCACTGAGCTGTTTAGTGACACAAGTACTTTTATTTATCCTCAATAACATGTCGAAAATGTACAGCTTTTATTGTCGATGAACGATGCCACTCCGACAACATACGTTTTTTACATTTTCATGAAAGTCTTTGTAATTCTTGAAAGGTTTTACAATGAAAGATCCAAAAACCCCGCTTCTTAAATTCGGTCGAAATGTAACACAAGTTTTACAAAGTCCACCCCCTACTATAAGCTAAGCAGTCGTAATTTTGTAACCATTCTTAACTAAAAACTCTTTTTCCATCTGACTCCCTCTTTAAATTTGAACTTGAATCGGGAACAAAATGTCGAATCAATAACGCATATCTTGTTTCATCGGAAATTGAAGCATGCTTTTCAATAAAATCTACTATATCTAACTGATGAATCTGAACAGTACTATTTTCACCAACACCAGATAATGACGATGTATTAGATTCATGATCAACTTAAAATGTGTTTATGTATACAAAATGATGGGAATGCGAGGAAAACGGCCGCGGCAATTAAAATTCTATTAGTTTACGAGCGCTAGTTGGGTAGAAACAAAAAAAAAATCAATTTTCTAGGGGAGGGGGCAAGTACCCTGCTTTGCCCCCCCCTTTTCGGCGCCACTGAACCTATGTTACCTATTTTGCATTTTACAAATAATTATTACAAGGCAGTAGATGTGGATGTCCGTATAAAATTTTCTGAGCTACTTCGTTCCTTATTTGATTTAGATCTGATTATGATGCCGACAAGCAAAAATGTCTTATATTTTGTATATTCTTTGACAAGTTTGGCCACAAGGTCGTGGAAGTAGCTCTAAATATTAGATAGGAACAGTATGTCACAGTATGCAAGTTGTTAGCGCTAATAACAGATATCTTCAGGTAATACTTGAAATTGTCTCTTTATTTACACTATTCGAAAGGTAGTAGAAAAACTCAAACTAAGCTAATCAACATTGCATAGTCATTTGAACACCTGATACCTAAAATTTGAATAAACTCCAATAGAAACATTTATTTCCAGGATTGCATGATCAAAGCTGCGATCCAATGCTATTATTTTTCTTCTTGCCGACAGTGCTAGATCACATGTTAAAGAACAAATGCTAAATAAATTGAACTTTAAGCTTGGTGGATAAAGCGTCTTTGTGAATGAAGTTTATATAAAATTAAAGTTCTTTAAAAATGTTTAAGATTATAGTAAATATATTATAATCAATAGCGATAGCGTAATAGTAGTGGTCTAGTGATTATTTTAATATTAATTTTTCCAAATTTTCATTTTGGTGTGCATTTTACTTTTACATTCTCAATAATCTAAAAATTCCCAAATATATTACTGAATTAGTTCAAGGATGCTTAATCAGTTCACATTCTTTAGCGAAACCAAAGTCTGCAGAATTGGTTATCAGAAGTTCATTCTCCTATCAATGTTATTGAGCATATCCGTATTTATTGTTACTACTATATAATAATAATATTTGGAATGCAAAATTATCAATTACTGACGTTCGGACTATTAGTTTTTGTAATTATGAAATCTGCTGTGTTTAAAATAAAAATCGGGAATTAATCTTAAACTTCTTCCTTTTATTTTAGACTTTATTTTTGTAATTTATCTTTTCGTTTTCTCTTTCAATTACAAAATCCAAAAAAATATAGACATTATCATGCTTATGGAATAAGTAAATTCAAAGGCTTTTCTGTTCTCATATTTCTAGTGTTATAGGGATTTAATACATATTCGATTGTGAAACTAAAATATTTTAACTTTAAGTGGGTATTCAAATAGCAACAAATAACTATAGCTTTTTAGGTACAACCGAAATATCACTTTTACAGTAGACAGCATCCAACTGAGCCTAAATACCTAGATTTAAATGAACCGGAAATAGCTCCTGCGGCAGGATTGAATACTAAATTACCTTTATTTATCATTTCCCATGGTTTCACCGAGGATGGCCAGAAAGAATGGGTAAGTGCCTGAACTGAAATAAAGATTTATCATGGCTATATTTGCAATAGTAAAGGTCTTTAGTTGTTAAGATCCAAGCAACAGCCTCTGGAGTTAAATTATATAAATCTGTGCGCTATTTTCTAAAATAATCACTCAGAATCAATAGATCTTCGTTTAAATTAACTTCAGTTTGATTGAGATTATTGTGTTGATAAGCAATTGCCATGTCATCAGTGTAGATGAACTTTCTAGAAGTCGTATCTGGTAAATCACTTGTATATAGATTAAAGAGAAGAGGAGATAATACCGATCCCTGAGGTAAACCATTATATAATATTTTAAATTTACTACTTTCTCCCTTGATAAAAACTCTAAATTTACGTTTGTAAACCTATTTTCAATAAGTTTATTTAATTAAATTACCAATCGGCAACCCATTATAAAATTTTAGAAATAATCCATCTAACCAAACTGTATCATAAGCAGCTGTTAAATCAATAAAACACAATGTATGAACGTTTCTGTTGAAAAAAATGCAAAACTAAAAATACCAATCGACGTGTCCGAGCGTTTTTCGAACACGCCCCCATTTATTTATTTTCGAATTTATTCCATTTGACTGATAACACACTGTATATCACTATAGGTACAGTACACAGACTGAGAATTGGCCGATGGGCGGAGTCGTATAGGTCAGTGCGAGACAGAGAAAGTATTCGGAAAAAGGAAATGACCAGCTGCTCGTGCTTATCCTAATATTATAAGAATTCACTGCGCATCTTGTGGGAAGGGCATCTCATCGGCCAGGTCTCAGTCTGCGAGCTGTACAAGGTTTTGCAGCTACGTAGTGAGTGATAGCAGTTAAAAAGTGACAAAAATATTCAAATATCTATTTGTTATGAGCACCAAGACTACCAGCTATTATTTTATACAGGTAAAAACTATAAGGGATGAGTTGCTTAAACGAGAAAATTGCAACATTATTGCAGTTGATTGGGGTAGAGCTTCTAGCCCGCCGTATACACAGGCTGTAGCCAATATTCGATTGGCAGGAACCGTCACGGCTCATCTTATAGAAAATATATCGCCATCGAAAAATAAGCGTGTATTAGAAAATGTACACTGCATTGGACACTCACTGGGCGCTCATTTATGTGGATATGTTGGATATACTTTACAACAAGTAAGTATCTAATCCTTAATTTACTGTCTTTATTATGAAATAAGAATTATCATGAAATTACATTTTTTGAAAATTCATTTTATGACTTGTAAAAGTCGAAAACTAATTAAAAGAAAAGAAAATAATACCACGATCCATATAGTTGAAGACTTCATCAAATAAATTTGCGTGACACCTGAAGAAGTCCTTAACTATATGGGCCAAAATATGTAATTTAGATAATAAATGGCTTAAATAAATTAGACGTTTTTCAGCATCAGTTAACCCCGGGTAATTTATGTTAAGAGGGGCATTTACCAACTGCATCTGGGCAAATCGAAACTTATGCAACTTGTATTACTAGCGGGACGGTAGACACAAGGGGGTGTGAGTAGTAGGTGGAGCTAGACGATTTTCGGGTTTGATCAGAGTGCCTCGGTTTTATTCACAGTTTCTGTTGCTATGTAATTAAATACGATAAGTAGGCTAATAGACAATTTTTATTTTTAGACGTTTTCAAAACAATTATTAAAAATTACGCGAAACTAAAACTAAATCGAATTACAAATATCAAAATAAAATAAAATTGTAGACTAAAAATTACTTATGTCGTATTTTGATTTTTCATTTCACTTGCATATTTACTTTTTCTGTTTTATTGATTTTTTATAATAATTCTATTTCTGCTTGCCCGTCTGTTATATACACTCCAGTATTATAGATACTGCATTTCTTTCTAATTGCAAAAACTGTCTGTCGTCCGGATTCAAGTCTGCAATAGCCGACCGATTCCGATAGATTTGCGTCTTCGCTAGGCCCGGTAGAGATACCGTAAAGTGGGGATAGACGATGCGATCGCTTCGAAAAACACTTGCGTGAAATGTGTGTGAAAATGTTTACTATTTTAATTTTTTTATCTTCAAATATAATTACGTAAATTTGATTTTTTTTATATCATTCATCAAATGTGCAGCTGACGCGTAGAGATCGTTTTTTTCTTTTGTGTACCAGCCTTAGTTAGTAAACATTAATCAAATTTATGCATTTTTGTAATTACTTCCTAAACACATAACTTTTTTAGGAAAATAAATTAATACAAAAACTTACCTTAACATTATAAATTTATGCCTTTTGCATCGCTAACCCAAATTTGAGATTCTAAAATTACAAAATAAATTTAAAAAACGCAAAATGGCGATGCCATAGTTTTCGATAGGTAAACGCTCCTCTTAATATAAGAGATTACTGGAAAGGAAGATAATTCTTCTTATCGTTTTTTTTGGTGAGAATCATTTAGAAAAAAAAACGCCAAGCCGAGAGCAAATTTTTAAATTTCGTGGTTAGAATTAATGAAAGTGCCCGACTAAGTTCATAGAAGTTCAGCAAATAAATTAATGATGAACTCGTTTTATCAATATTCTACAATCACTCTAATGTTGGACGTAATATTTACTACATTTATTTGTTTGTAGAATTTCGATCTTACATTAGGAAGAATTACCGGTCTAGATCCCGCGGAACCTCATTTTGCAAAGAATAAACCACCTGTAAGACTAGACCGTAGTGCTGCTGTATATGTAGATGTCATTCATACAGACGCCAGTGGCTTTACCAATGCTGGTTTTGGTATAATTGAAAAAATTGGACATGTGGATTTTTATCCTAATGGCGGCTCAAGACAACCAGGATGCACACAGAGTGTATTTGAATATATTTCATTGGAGAAAAGTGTATATAATGGTAAATGTATATTTACGTTAAGTGTAACTTGAAATAGTTTTATAAATCGATATTGAAATTAACGACATTGCTAGAAGTATTCATTTCGTAAATATAGGTTTTAAATGAAAATATAGATGTGCATAAAAGTTGGACAATATTGCCCTGATTCTATGAGAAAGTTGTTATTAAAGTGTTTTTTCAAAATATGCAATTCTGTATGTTGCGAATTACAAAGTAATAACAGTTATTAGCAGCAAAATGTGTTAAATGATTAAATTTAACGCAATTTTAAAAAATTTACACCTGTCTCGAAGTTCGCCGGAGTCTATGTTCCTTGTAGTGCAAGTTCCCGCAGCCTAAGTTCTCGGAGTCGAAGTTTCTTTATTTGGAAAACGGCTGCCACATCCAGGGAAGCGCGCAAATTACAATTAAAATAATTGCATAACGAAGAATTCCCACATGTTTTAAATGTTCTAAGAGTCGAAGTTCTCCAGAATTGAAGTTCCTTAGAGTCGAAGTTCTCCGACCTGAAAAATTGCTGCCACATCCAAGGCAGCAGGCACGCAAACTACAATTCAGAAGTGTAATTTGTTTTTTCTATTCCGGTGCTATAAAGTTCACTTTACGACACCCGTTTTGGTTGCATAAAGTATTACTTTATCGCACGCAAATTTTATTTTTTTGAAGTTGGTAACAAAAAAAATGGAACCAAATCGTATTTAAATGTCAAAATATAAGCCTTTAAAGTAACAAAAATGTGCAATAAAATTGTACAAAGAATAAAAAGCACACATGCTAACATTTCACTTACTAATTAGCAATATAAATTGTTAAGCAGAGTTGGATGATAAGTTTTCGGATGCTACTATTGACATTTACTTACCAGGTTGAATAGTACAACTGTTATAAAAGTTTGTTTTGATAAATATGTAGAGAGTTTGTGGACGAAAGATTTTGTAAATTGTCTTCTGCTATTTTGCGAATCTCTGGGGGCGTACAGTTATTTATTTCGTCCTTTTTGTTGATAATTTGAAATAATTTATTGTATAAATCAGTCTGAATTTTAAACACAATTACATATAGCACCACCGATATTCAAATATTTAAAACGTTCTACTTAAAAATCAGAGTAACCAACTTCAAAAAAGCAAAATTTCTAAAATATTCGAACAAAACATGTCTCTTATTTTAAGCTTTTTTGAACTTTTAATAACCGAAATAGAAAAAATAGTATAAAATACACGTTTCATAAGACATTTTGCGCACTTGTTCTTTAGAAAACTCGCCTAGCGGCTCGTTTTCTAAACTTGAACGCGTGCGCAAAAATCGTGTCTTATGAAACTTGTATTTTAATATACTATTATAGGATTCGTCATACTGGGGAAATAATACGATAACCGAACAATGTTGACATTTTTTGCGCGAAATGTCAAATTGACATTTGGGATTTGCAAATACTTTATCATATTTAATATAACGGAAACATATTGAATAACATATAATAATGAATTGCAATAATTAAGTAATTGCACTATTTGAAACTAATAATGTTGTCAGTGACAAGAAATCGACAAAATAATGTTTGGAATACTTTTGAACATTATTATCAATACATATCTATACTTGAATAACAAAACTGAATAAAAGAATGTAAATACAAGACATGGTCAACAAATATATGCTTCTTTATAGGTATACATATACTACTCCAAATTACCCTTAAGATAACTAGTTGTTTTAAACGTTTATAAAAAGATCATCCCAAATGTATCAAGAAACAAAAAATGTTTTATTGTGCATCACATAAACTGTGATGTTTTTAATTAATTTAATAGTTTGTATTGAATAAGTCGATGACTTATTGTAAATGTATAGTAGTATATTATGCAATGAGCATTTAATGATAGTTATTAAGACAGGAGTAAGAAAATTACTCCTGTGAATACGTGTCTTAATAGCCATTAAATGCGAGTTGCATACACTATTTCTTCTACGACCCCGTAATAAAACATTATTTTTTGAACATTCCATTTCATAAATTGAGCGTAAAATCTTCCGTACATCTTTGTGAATTTAGCTGGTAATAAATTGTTCGTGGCTACTAAGGCTTGTTCCATTATTTCTGGTGGAGTCAAATTGTACATTTCACTGTCATTATCCCTCATTTTTACCGTTTATATTTTCAAAAAAGCACACATTTTAACCACTTACTAGTAAATTGCAGAGAACTGTCCCGTTTAATTAATTTTTATATCAGATATGTAGTCGCCATATTGAATATTGATTGAATATTGGAATGTCGCATTCCTATTGGATATAAACTTGTATCTTAATGAAAAATCTGTATTCCTATTGGACATAAACTTGTATCTTAATGGACATCATTAAAGTACAGGATTGGCATATCTAATAATACAATTAAAGTATGGGAATAGAAAAAAGGTAATTTGTTTTATTTTTATGTGTTTAGTATATTCCTATATATCGACTTTTTATTGAGGTTACATCAAACTTTTTCAATAAGGCCGTATGCAAGTTGATTAGAGAGTACCGATTCGATTCCTACATATAAAATTCAAAAGAGTGGAAGGAAGGACTGTATAAACATGTCCTCGAAAACATTAATAATAATCCGATTTCAGTAATTCAAAAACCACATAAGACAGGTGTATAAATACTACAGAATAGCATAATTTATATATTTTTTTAAAATGCAATTTTTGACAAAGGATAGTCATTTTTTTTTTAAATAGCCAACGGTTTTTTTTTTTACAGTTTGGTAGAGATATTTTTTTCGGAATACAATGGTATGATTCAACTTCATTTTGGAAAATATTTCTGTTAAGAAATTTTGTTTTTTCTAAAATTTTCAAGTGTCCTGCGGAATCCAATGATAGCGCAGAAAACAATAACTGTCATTCATGAATTGTTAGCTTGTTTCCATTTATTGTTGGTTGTATTATTTCTTGCATGTTTATTATTATTTTGTTATCATACTTCAACTCGTGAAATCGCTCATAACATTGGCACGTCAAAGACACTCTTCATAAAATCTTTAAAAGACACATTTAAACCGTACATCCCACAAAAAATTCCAAGCTTTGTATGAAAACGATCCAAATCGGCGATACCAATTTTGTGTTTTCTATTTAAACATGTTACGTCAAGATGGGCTGTTCTACA
This sequence comes from Amphimallon solstitiale, assembly GCA_963170755.1. Lineage (NCBI taxonomy): Eukaryota > Metazoa > Arthropoda > Insecta > Coleoptera > Scarabaeidae > Amphimallon > Amphimallon solstitiale. Next base: position 38,612,973 of record OY720680.1, on the reverse strand, counting down.
GAAATGTGATTTGGTCCGATGAGTGCATTTTTAGCAATAATGGCATTTTCAACAGAAATATCACCGTTATTGGCGTCAACAATATCCAAGAATTATTGTTGAAACCAATCGACGACACAGATGTGGTATTTTGGGGGACAGATTGATTGGACCCTTTTTCATTGATGGCACCCTAAATCAGGACAAATATCACCAACTACTAATTAAAAATTTGGACAATTTCTTGGATGAATTACCTCTTGGAGAGTTAAATAGAGTGTTTTTCCATCAGGATGGCGCTACACCACATAATGCCAGGATAAATGTTAACTGGTTGAATGCTAAATTTGGCCAAAAATGTATAGGGACATACGGGCCACTTCGGTGGCCTGCGAGTTCACCTGATCTAACGCCCCTCGATTTTTGGCTGTGGAGCTATCTTCAAGACCGTGTCTATTTAACACCCCTCGAGAATGAGCATGTTTGAGACAGATAATTATTCATACTTGTCGAGAAATACGTCCTTTTTTAATCTTGAATGCTACATATGGCGTATCTAGAAGGTGTCAGCTATGTATTCATTTTGAGCAATATTTATAAAAATTATGATTTGTTAAGGTAAGTGTACCATTAGTTGACATGTTAAGAGGAAAACTACTGGTTTTATTTGAATACAAATTTAAAATAAATGACTTTATTCAAATAAAACCAGTAGTTTTCCTTTTAACATGTCAACTAATGGTACACTAGTTGACATGTTAAGAGGAAAACTACTGGTTTTATTTGAATAAAGTCATTTATTTTAAATTTGTATTTGCATATATTCTAGTACCAACAAATGAAAGGTTTCTTAATATATTAGTTCAGTCAGAATAGGACTAATGTTTCATATTACAAATATATCTGAGTTACAAAAATACATGTTAGTTACACCTGTAGTTGACATAAGAAAAAATTAAAAGTTCCAGTGATTGACAGGTGGGTGGTCCAATATTTGACATTAACCATCAACATCAATTGAACTTTTGAATATATATTTAAGGCGATCACCAGATAGAACCATATTTGGAAATTCGAGCTTGTTTATTACTTGGTCAAAGCTGAAAATACTTACATCATTTTCATTCAATTTAAATGTCATTTTAGTCTCATTACAACAGACAAGAGCAACTACTTCCGCTTCGTTCATTGACAAAATTTGTTGTATTACACAAACATATTTAAGAATTCTCTTTTTGCCTGGAAAGCCAACTAGTATGTAGTTACCCTCTTTATAATTTTCATTTTCTTGGTCATCATCTTTAAAATTGAAACATCATCTAAGCTATCTCCTGATTGATTCTTCCATTTCTGAATCTGAAGAGGAATCAATTATTTTGTTTCTTATTCTTTTACGTTTTGATTTTCCTATTATTTCTTTATTTTTTTAACAAATCTCTTTCCTCTTTCTTTCTTTTTTTTTTCTTCAGCTCTTATTCTCTTATTTTCTTCAAGTTCTTTTTTCGCTATATTCTTCTTCTCATGATATTGTTGCCATTCTTTGGCGGTCACAACTGATGGTATAATTTCTCTTTTTCTTCGTTTTTCCTTGGATTGCCTTGGTTCAGGCCAAAACAATGCTCTTTTGAAAGGGCTTGGGTATGAGGAAAAGAAATAGCCTTTGGATTCCATGGAACTAGTCCACATTTTCGAAAGCCATTTTCTAATACATTTGGTTTAATTTTTCTTTTAGCAAATCTAGTAAAGGGCAAAAGTGCACCTTTTTCAAAATCGGATATGAATAATTTTTAATTCCCCACTCTTGTACTTTATGTTTCCAACCCTCTTTTAATGTCCTGAATACCTACATCGAAGAATGTCAACTACCGGCTCAACGTCAACTATAGGTACATTTACCTTACGATGTTTTATTTTTGACGTTAATAAAATTTTCCATTGGTTTGTATTCCACGGCACACTTTTTTAAAAAATAAAATTATTTCCCAAGAATATTTTACAAAATCTAATTGAATCACATCGTTGTATTCAGAAAAAATATCTCTACCAAACTGTAAAAAAAATTGTTGCTAAAAATTGATTATCGCTTCTCAAAAATTACATACTAAAGAAAAAATAAAAATTATACTATTTTGTAGTATTTATACGTGGTTATAGCGTGGTGCATTTTTCGTAAGACAGACTGTATAACAATTCTGGGTTCATACTTCCATTCACTTGGAAACAACTATGATTGACAAATAACTGCCGTTATGCTCTAATAATCAGAAATTTACGGTGATTAGAAATAATAACATTTTTAGAATTCACTGATTAAAATCTCAATATCTATTTACTGACAAAATCACAAAAGTGACTTGTTATTGCCCCAATCGCCGACCTTGAGTTTTAATCATCTAAATGGGTGATAAATTCTTAAATACTTTCTTATAGAATCAGGCCCAATGATCCAATTCTTCTGACGTTTTGTCAATCAAAAGTCTAGAAAATAATACAAGAAAAGTAATCCTGCGTCCATAATTTACTGGAAAACTTTAGTTGATTTTGAAATATTCATTTAGATAATTAATAATGTTATATCACTTTTTAGGCGTGAAGAAATTTATAGGTTGTAATCACGTACGCAGTTACGAATTCTTTATGGAAACCATAAATCCTAAAGCGCCTGCTATTGGTATAACATGCCCATCATACGAAGTAAGTAGTCGGTGCTTATTTTTTTTAAATCAACTCCATTTAAAGCAGCGTTTCAGGATTTTCTAGCCGGAAAATGTTTTAACTGTAAGAAGAGAGACACCTATTGTATTCCTTTCGGCTTTCATAGTTATAAAACTTATAAGTCGCTGGTAAAGAGTCGCGCTCTTCATCCAAAACAGAATTTAACTTTATACTTGTTAACTGGCGATGCACGCCCGTTTTGTAAGAACCATTATAAAATATCAGTGTATGTATCTGGCACGGAAGAGAGCAAGCTGCATCGAGGTGAAGTCGGTTTCTTGTGGATCACGGTACATAGTACAAGCGATGGTACTGGTCGTAGATCTAATAGAATACGATTGAATGATGGTGGATACCACGAGCCAGGAAGTAAAACAATATACTTAGTTCCTGGAGATGCTGTTGAAAAAATGAAATCTGTTGAAGTTGAATTTGAATATGATACGAATTTTATGAATCCACTTACATGGAGAATGTTTTCCGCACCTAGATTATATGTTTCGAAGGTCCACGTGGAATCGTTAGAGCTAGATGCCGAGTAAGTTTTTTTTTCTTTTAATGACGCCGAAAGGTCAGCTCTAATAGCAATAGAGAACATAAAAGGCAGTATAACATTTAAGATAAATTAATTTTTAAAGTAGAGCCCTACACGGCGGCCTCTTGCCCGTCTTCAACCTAACAAGCCCGGGCATTGTACTAGGCGTGTAGGTACGGTGAAAAATTCTCGGCCTGACACAGAGATGGCGTCCCAAACAGCGAAAATTTCAGATTCCTGCCTGTGTGCACCTGTCATTAGTTCGTATGACAAGTTGCAAATTGTTCTGTCAAGTAGTTTGTTTACATGAATTTTCGATAAACTTGAATATCGTGCGGTCATAAAATTCTTCGTTATGGATGGATTAACCCCTGAGGAAATTCATCCGAAGTTGACAAAAATTTACGGGAACTCTGCTCCTTCAATGTCAACCATTAAAAAGTGGGCAGTTGATTTTAAACGTGGTCGCACGTCCCTCGAAGATGACCCACGTGAAGGACGACCAAAACTACACCGTAAAACATCGATATCGTGTTGGGCGATAAGCGTGTGAAGGTGTGAGATAGCTGAGACCGTGGGGTTATCGGAAGAAAGTGTGCGAAACATCTTGCACGAAGAATACGGGATGCGAAAACTCTGCACAATCAAAAGCAAATGCGAAAACGACTTTCGCAGCAATGTTTGGACCGATTCAGTAGGGGTCCGACCGATTTTGTGCGTCGATTTATTACCATGGATCCACCACTACACGCCAGAGCAGTCGAAGCAGTGGGTGGAAGTCGGTGGTTCAGCGCCAAAGAAAGCGAAGTCGATCTCATCTGCCGGAAAGGTCATGCATGGCCAGTGTGTTTTGGGATGCGAAAGGGATTCTGTTAATTGATTACCTTGAGAAAGGCAGAACAATTACAGCCGAATGTTACTCCAACCTTCTTGACCAGCTGGATGCCAAAATTCGCGAGAAGAGGCCTGGCTTGAAGAAGACTAAAATCATGTTTCACTAGGACAACGCGCCTGCTCACAAAAGTGCGTTGGCAATGGGAAAACTGCGGGATTTGAGGTGTGATTTGCTCGACCATCCCCCCTATTCTCCTGATTTGGCACCCTCAGACTTTAATCTGTTCCCAAAGTTGAAAAAAAAATTGTTTCTGGGTAGCGCTTCGCGTCCAATGATGAAGTTGAAAGGACCGTAAATGGATATTTTAACAGTTTAACAGCCTTCCAGACTCTCACTTCCGGGAAGGAATACTGATGTTGGAGAAACGAAAAGTGTGTTGAAGTCAAGGGAGATTATGTAGAAAAATAAAATCATTTTTTAACTGAAAATCGCAGGCCGAGAATTTTTCTCATTACCTCTCGTATACGAGTTTATCACAGGTGTGAGGCCTATGTAGTGCTCTATTATGAAGTACCTGAAAAAATTGCTAA